>JAMZEH010000005.1:2137500-2210000 GCA_024699665.1 Ostrea denselamellosa | reverse complement strand
AATTTAAAGGAATTGGGATTTATACAAAGTTTAAGGATTATTTTGGGAGCATCTGGGCTGCTTAATCACTGAGTACTTGCGACCTTCAAATGCTGTCATCAAAGTGTTGATGTGAACACACCATTTTCAAAATAGTTTTATGAGCACTTGTTGCATATGTGATGGTATTATGATAGTTCCTACGTCCCATTCCAAATATTGTATTTTACCTCTAGATTTATGCCTGGCCTTTACTGGAGACCCTGTTCTCAGAGGTTCTGACTCGAGAGGAGTGGCTAATGCTGTTTGACAATGTTTTCACTAATCATCCCTCGTTCCTGCTTATGGTAGTGGTGGCGTATGCCATGTCAGCTCGAGGACCACTTATGCAGTGTGTGGAATTGGATGACTTCAGGGTAAGAAATGTAGCTTTCATTTTACAAGTAGCAGCAAAAAGGTGTCGTTGACACTCAATTCATAATTCAACTTCTGACATACCTGGTAACTTTTATTTGGTGGCACATAAATTTGACAGGTTTGGGTCTACCTGGTATACCATTAATTTTGGTGGTTAAAATTTTCATGAACTCCTTTTTATTTATTTATACAATGTATATGTATACTGATTGACTTAAATTTTGCAATTTTTTGTATTGGTAAATCTTTGGAAATTGTTGAAGTAGGACAAAATTATATACCCGCCAAAACATCCAATTATACTGTGATCTAAAAATTTTGAAATAAACATATTTTGACAGATATTTACTGTGGTTAGAAATTATAATATTGGTATAGAAATTACATGTTTTGAAGGTATAAAGAAAATACATGTTATTTAGAAGTGAGAAGCATATGCAATTAATATAATGACTATGGGGATCATGACAGGTGTGACCGGTTGACAGGGGATGCTTACTCCTCCTAGGCACCTGATCCCACCTCTGATTTGTCAATGGGTCCATATTTGTCCAACTCTTAATTTTGTATTACTTACAGGAGTTATGAGATTGGTCACTGTGTTTGTTATGTTCATCTTGACAGATTCCTAATGAATTCTTTCATTCAATATTTTAGTATTTCTACCACCATCGTAATGCTGTGGATATACGAAGAGTAATAAAGGAGGCGTACAGGTTAATGGAGGCGACTCCGGATGACATCCATCCCCGAGGCTCCCTCCAGGATTTCCGACACCTCACAGTGGGCCAGTACCCGGTGTTTAACAAATATCCCAAGTTTATTGTGGACTATCAAGTACAGGAAAGGGAGAGAATCAGACAGGAGGAGCTGGATTACATGAGACAGAGGTCAGAGTTCACAGTATAATACATGAGACAGAGGTCAGAGTTCACAGTATAACAAGTAGTTGCTCAAGACTCATACTTTAATGTGTAGAAATTTTCCTCGGGTATTGCAACTTTTTTTTTTAGATTTCATCCATTTTTTTTAACTCCCTTGATATTTCAGAGAACTCTAATGTATGGTCCCCTTGCAGTGCAATTGGAGGCCAAGCGTATGTGTCCTGTAGAGGGATGAATGTGTGTGAAAGCTGAAATGAAATGCATCTGTTTCAATGTTGCATTTCTGAATGTGTCTAGTTATGAAGGGATACTCTGCTTTGTGTTGTTCTAGTTTATGTTATGTGTGTCGTAATATGTATATTGTGATACCAGTGATGAGGAAAACCTGGATGTTGTGATATTTCTCATTGGAAATTACATGTGGCAATAACTGGTATCTGAAGATACTCTGTGCTCACCATGTTTTACATTTCACTGAAGTTGTTCCATGAGGAATATGATTAGAATAGGTCCAAAGTAACCTTTGCATGTTGTAAGAGGTGCTTAAATGAGGCGGTCCTTCAGATAATACCACAAAATCCGAGGCCTTGTGTCACAGCAGATGTGGCACAATAAAGATCCCTCCCTGCTTAAAGGCCGTACACGCTGAGCATGGGCTTAAAGTTTGATGCCATTCACCATATGAGTGAAAAATTCTCGAATGGGATGTTGAACAATACACAACCAACTAACTTCAGTTTGTGGCTATTCAAGCTTGATAAAAAATATATATATATAAATGTTATATGCAGACAAAATACCAATGCTGTGATGTTCAATGATATCAATATTGGGAGAAATATTTGGGCAGTTTCAAATTATTGTGCTATTACATTCACCCCCAACTTCAAAAGAACAGAATTATTTATGGAAAGGACATTTCGATCATAAAAGTTTTTTTGCAGTATGAAGAGTGATTTTGTTCCTTCATCACCTGACAGAAATAACACCTTAAAATCAATAAAGTGACATAAAATAAGATAAGTTTTATACTGCTAGATTAATGTACAACTGATGATATTTCAGACAAGTGTCTCTCGAGATGCAGAAGGAAACTGTGAAGAGACAGCAAGAGGAGGAGGCATGGTACCGACAACAACAGCTCCTGTTGGATGCTGAGGAGAAACGAAGACGCATGATTCAGACAGAGGAACAGAAACTGGTGGATCAGAGAAAGAGGTCAGTGTACTGATTCAAAAAGATCAGTGTCATTCCACAGGTCACCGGGTCAGAAAGGTCAGTGCCATACACAGGTCAGAAAGGTCAGTGCCATACACAGGTCAGAAAGGTCAGTGCCATACTCAAGTCACAGGGTCAGTGTCATACACAGGTCACCAGGTCAGTGCCATACATAGGTCACAGGGTCAGAAAGGTCAGTGTCATACACAGGTCACCGGGTCAGAAAGGTCAGTGCCATACACAGGTCAGAAAGGTCAGTGCCATACTCAAGTCACAAGGTCAGAAAGGTCAGTGCCATACACAAGTCACAGGGTCAGAAAGGTCAGTGTCATATAGAGGTCACTTGTTCAGTATCTTTTCTTTATACGTTGGTAATGGTCAGAGGTGGTTCATACTGATCATTCACCATATTGCTTTAGTGGTCTGTCAGAATCACGTAGTGCTTGGTCTGTAAGAATTTATTTTTTGAAGTACTTGTAGATTTTTCTCTTTTGTCAGTCTAAGCTTTATCTCTGTTCAAAGGATAGCCATTGACCTTGGTGTCAGATCAGAACTGAAAGGGCAATGTCAAGACATAATCTGTATCTGGTTATACAAAATGGTTGTAAATATCCTGGTTGTTGGTTGCATCACACAAATGGTTATTTACTGTAGGACCAATAGATAGGGTAACACCTTGGGGGTAATTTTTATGGTCATATATGAAAGTGAGTGACTTAATACAGTGGCTTGCTATGGAAATTTTAAATGTACTGGTACTTGTTGAGATGTGGTGTAGACTTTGTCTACTTTTTTTTAAAGGCTGTATGCAATGAATCGAGAGGTGAAGCTGAAGGAGCTCCAGTTGTTGGATGCAGCCCGGAGGAAGTTCCTTCATTTCCAAAAACAGCAGCGAGAGGCAGAGCTGAAACGGCTGGATGACGAAGTACAGAGAAAGGTAATCAGAGTAATTATGTCAGGGTTTGTAAATAAACGTCATACAACCATTAGAATCTGATGTATAATGAATCACATTCCAGGCTTTACTGAGGGATCAAGAGACCGAGACTGCACTCGAGGAAGCAGAAATCAGAAATCTAGAGCTCCAGCTTCAAAAGAAAATGTTTGAACAGGTACGTGTATTGAAACAGTTTAAAATGAAGTTCTGCTGTCTCTTAATGAAAGGGCCTTACATGAATTAAAAGGATCTTGCATGAAAAATAAGTTAGAATTAGGTCTGCCTTAAACTAATTGTCAAACAAAATGTGTTTTTGATATTTTTGAATACCCCACTAAGTTTGAAGTTAACACATTTTAAAAAAAGGTCTTGGATTAAGAAATTTCAGTGGTGTCTTTGAATTAACAGCTGTTCAGGGACTTAGCAATTAAACATGATGCTGGCTTTTTTATTAGGAGCTGTTCAGGGACTTTGCTACAGCAGGACAGCAGCTGAGAACAGAACAAGACATGCACAGAAAGCAGGCAGAATTAGAGGAACGGATCCAACAGCGGTTGAGAGATGCAGAGCGAGAGAGACAAGTGGAAATTCGCAAGGTAGATTCAGTAACCGAAAGCTTGAAATATGGTCTGATGTGTTTCATACCAATTGTTAGGCCATCTTTCTTTACACACTAATTTTGACAATGGATTACTCTGTTTACCTGATCACGGCAGTTGTGACTGGTCAGTGGTCAACAGGGGATGCTTACTCCTCCTATGCACCTGATCCCACCTCTGGTGTTTCCAGGGGTCTGAGACTGCCCTACTCTTAATTTTGTATTCTTTATAGGATTTATGAGATTGATCTGTTTGTTATCTTCTCTTTTAATCTATCCATCAATACCTATAAAATGCCAAGTTTAGAGATTTTTGTAACCCAACATATAAATGCTAAATGTTATTAATATAACTTTAAAATGCCATTATATGTACATGCTATATTCCTATTATTCACATTTTCTTTCACTTTTTGCTGTTACTGTTAAAAAAACAACCACAGAATGAAGAAGATCAGTCTCATCTCATACCACATTTACATTCCATTCCACATGTACACTTTATTTCACATGTACACACATTTACTATTTCACATGCACACACCATTCCACATGAACACTCCATTATTTATGTACACTCCATTCCATATGAACACTCCATTATTTATGTACACTCCATTCCACATGTATACTTCATTCCACATGCACACTCCATTCCACATGAACAATCCATTATTTATGTACACTCCATTCCATATGAACACTCCATTATTTATGTACACTCCACTCCACATGTATACTTCATTCCACATGCACACTCCATTCCACATGAACAATCCATTATTTATGTACACTCCATTCCATATGAACACTCCATTATTTATGTACACTCCACTCCACATGAATACTCCATTATTTATGTACACTCCATTATTTATGTACACTCCATTCCACATGTATACTTCATTCCACATGCACACTCCATTCCACATGCACATTTAACTCCTGGAGAAGAAACTTTGAGAAGATTAATATTTCATGCTCCTTAGGTGCAGGTTAAGAAATTTCTAGGTACATGCACTGCACTTCTACAGATGTAATAGGTATGGTTCTAATAGATGTACACTAATACATGCTGTGTTGTTCTCAGTAACTTTGAAGTAATGATCTGTATGTTTTAGCAATTACAAGAAAACTTAGCAAAGGCAGCACAACAGAACATAGAAGCTTGGGCACAAAATGAGTTTGAGTATAGACGACGAGTGGAGGACTTAGAACGTGAAACCAAGAGTGTACAGGTCTGCTTATAATGTATGCTCATATTGTAAAATCAGTTAGGACAGAAATTTTGCACTGTGTGCTCTTGTGCTGAGAATGGCAGTGGAACGCGCACATCATAAGTAATTATTATATATGAAAGTTTGATTGCACTGTGTCTTATTGTGTCCTACCCTCATGTTAAAATCAAGCAAGTTTCCTTTATTGTTGATTAAGTATGTATGTTGTTGTGAATTCATTGATCCTCCCCTCTGATTTTAGCTTGCAAAGACGAGTAGTCAGAACAGGGAGCTGGAGAAGGAGGTCCACAACTTGATGCTTCAGTGTCAGGAGAAGCGGGTCAGTACGATCTTATGTACAGTATAAAGGTGTGGTCTGTCTGGATTGCCAGATCTGCTCAGTTGAGCTTTACTGATCACGTATTTGTTTGTAAATGTTACACATTTTCAACTTCTTCTGTAGAACCACCTGACCAATTTATACCAAACTTGGTACAGAACATCATTGGGTAAAGGGGATTTAAAATCATTTAGATAAAGGGCATTGCTCTCCTTCCACGTGAAGGATAATCAAAAGAAGTTACAAATAGAGTGAGGTCATTTAAAAACATTCTATTCAAGAATCACTAGGCCAGAAAAGATGAAATTTGTGTGAAACCTTCCTGAAAAAATTGCAAATTGTTTAAATCATGTCCCAGGATAGGGCAATAATAGGTGATCAGTATTTTACATTGGATATATAATTTTAAATATCAATTTTCTCAAGAATAGCAAGGCCAGTGTGGAGTTAAGTTTCTTCAGATCTGAGGGAGGTTATATCTTGAAGGCACCTGCACCAAAGGGATTATATTTCAAGGGTGCAAGTAACTCTACTCTGACCAGACAACTTATGTCTCCCTTCTACAATGCAATGCATGTTATCCTTTATTATCCTGAAGAATCATTGCCCTGTTTTACCATCCATGACATGGCAATAGTATTATCACCCACAGACAAGAATTATAGTTATCACAGTGTAAATTGTGTTGTGAAGGATAGCTCAATACTCTAGTATTGTTGTAGATGGTATATACAGTGATGTTAGTACACTGTACACAGTATTCCAGTATTTTACGAATCCATAGGTATCTGGTAGCTGATATCAGAGTTCTATGAAAGGTAATTTAAATAAGCTGTTAATACCCATACTTCACATTTACTACCAGTATGTGCTGTAAAAATAAATATAAAGCCAGTGATGAGATAAAATGAACAAATCATTTGAGTTAGCTAACAGAGGAGTTGGTGATTTTTTGACAGGAGGGAGATGTAGAGGATAAACAGGAAGAATTAGAAGCACAGAAACACCTTGCTACTAAAGCGGATAAACGAAGGCTGGAGTTTGTGGAGGATGAAGCTCGACTTGCTCAGGAACATGGCAAGTCTATGACAGAGGATGCACTATATGCAACCAGAAGTAAGTCATGCTAGACTCAGGAGTGTGTGTGGGGTGGGGGGGTTAATTTTGATTTAATTTTATAAGCAACATTCACTGAGTATCACTGGGAGGGGGGGGGGGGGGTTGACAAACTGTTATTCTCAAATCAATTTCACCAAACATTATAAAAAAAATTAATTAGATTTGTATGTGAGATGTTGCTAAGTTATTGGAATTTGGGGGGGGGGGGGGGGCTTTGTGTAAAAATGTACATCAATAGTTTAATCTTTGTGAACACATGCATGATATTAATATCAAACAGTGCATAAAATGGATTATCACATACAGTATACAAATGACTTGTAAAAAAATGTTTGTATGACCATAAATACTTTATTCATTTCAAATACTGTGCTGTTTGAGGTACATGTAAATTAGCAATTTAAAGGGTGATATTTCTAGTAGGTACTCTGTTGTTTAATTAACATACATTTACATGTTCATGCACATTCATTAGAGAATATGGAATGAAGTATTTATTTTTCACTTCATATAATACATCATTTTCAGAACAGAGACTTGGCCAGTCGTATCTGAACAACACGTCTCAGTCATCAGCATGGAACACGCTTCAAACATCCACAGAACCAGAATCTTCAGTGTCGCTGGAGAGGAGCAGCAGAACGTTTGACCAGCAGGAGCTAGCTCTGCTGAATGAAGTGCGACGACTGAGACAGAAATTAGCCATAGAAAACAGGAACAAAAAACCACCTGCTGTTTATGATTCTACATAATCTTGATAGAGACAAAAAATCATGAAAGAAATCATGAAATTCATTTTTATCATCAAATGATATTATTTATTGATGTAAAGTAACCAGCCTTAATATTGTGGATAGTTCCTTAGTCTATCTGTGATATTTGTAGTTACTGTAATAAATTTGAATGTATTTTGTAATAAATGTTTAGAGAATGTATGAACTGAGTGGGGTTTTCTTTCACCTGAAACATGGGTTTAAGTTTAAGATCATGTCTATCTCAAAATAAGCACCAAACTTTAGCTTATGACATATTCCAGTTAGACCACAAAGTTGGTGGAAATTCGTAATTTCCACATTCTTTGCTAAACATTGACAAATTTTAAGCATATATATTTCTTCAGAAAATACAGACCACACACATGCCTACCTCTCAACCTTGCATGTTTTGTACATCTGTGTCAGCTGTAACTTTGGTATAAAATACTGCATAGACAAACGTGTTCTTTATGTGTTCCCAAGCAAACTGCATGTACATATGTAGCCCCCCCCCCCCCCCTCCCCCAAACCATATTCTTCTGACGGAGATACATGACAGTATTAATCTTATCCAAGATAAAATCTCGGTGTATATTTTACATTTTTTACTCGGATGGTGCAAGTCAAGTGAAGTAACAAGTCTGACCCACCCACCCCACCATCAGCCAACTTTCGTTGTGACATCGTACAGGAAATATCTTGTGCGACATACTGATATCCAGTTCAAGGGTTTGTCTGAACATCAGTAAATAAATGGCGCTTTGGGCTTTGTGGCGGCGGCAACGGTATCGCCACCATAATGAAAATAGATGGATTATTTGCCAGTTACTCGCTAATGTAAGACTGCTTAAAGCCTATGATCTTTATTTAGTTTGCCTCATACAGAAAGATACTTATGTACTTTTCCAGATATTTATATATTTCTGCTTTAAATACTATTTGCAATCTGCAATAAGGCTGACCAGTAACGAAGTTATCAATAATTGATTCTACTAAACGCTACAGTTAATCAGGGGCGGCGATCGCCGCCCCAATCATTTTGCTAAAAAAAAATACAAACATTATTTGTTTTAAATAAAAAAAAAAAGTAAAGAGAAAGCAACGGCAAAATTGACTCTTCAGTATAACGGCGACCTGTGGTCATTGGGGCGGCAAGGCTAGCCATCGATTACAGGTGAAGTAGGTACCTGGACCCGACGTGTGTACACAGTAATCAAACATAGGGTATTAAGTATGCTGCATTAATTGATCAATCGATGTTTGGACGTAACATTGTACACTACCGCAAGTCGTTAAGTCATTAAACAATTATCAATGATATAACTGTTACTGTAATTGAGCATATTAACGTCACGATTTCGGTGAAAACACGCTATGATAGCGCGGCGGTGACATAAAACAAAGGGAGCTATCAGCAAATTTGATGCATAAAAATATATTATTTCTGCACATTAGATAAAATTAGATTTTTTATATGTTGTTTTACTGATACTAAGGAATACTTTGCAAAAAAAAAATTATTCCTTTTGCAATTAGTTGCATGCGAAATCGTAAATTGACTGGACTATATGAGCTGAATGAGCATATGAACTAAAGGAAAATGCCGAAGATGAATCAAAATTACTGTCTAAACAACTTTTTGAGATTTTTTTGTTTATATTTTTTCCCCCACATATATCCCTGCATTTTCATTTCAAAATGGACGGATTAACATGTATTAATCAACCAACTAATTTCAAATTTCCAAAGCGGTCTTTCGGCAAAAAGAATCCAGAACTACGTTCGTTCAACTCTTCCTGGTTCAAACCATATCCATGGTTACATTATGACGAGGTAAGTGTATGAGATTATTTTATATATATTAATTTATTGTATTGTATTCTACGGGTTAATTCAATGAAATAATCATTAGTTCATTTACAGTATTTACACTAATGTTGATAATACTGTTTATTTATACATGTATTTAACATATTTTCAGGCAAAAGATTTGGCTTTCTGTTTCACTTGCATGGGCGCCGCAAAGGAAGGCAAAAATTCGAATTCCAAGGCAGAGAGCAGTTTTATATCTACAGGCTTCAGTAACTGGAAGGATGCCACGTCAAAATTCAGGAAACATCAAGATTCCGACTGCCACAAAGCACAAAGAGTTTGTGGAAAGAAAAGTGAATCTTCCCAGAGAAACGAAAGACATTGGTGAAGTACTCTCCGCCGCCCATTCAGAGGAGAAAACACGCAACAGACAGCAGCTGTTAACAATTCTACGAAACATCAGATTTCTTGCTAGACAGGGATTACCTTTCCGTGGCTATGACAACGAACAAAGCAACTTTATTCAGTTTCTGAAGCTCCATGGTGAATCGGATCCGTCAATCCTCAAGTGGTTAGAAAAGAAGCAAGACAAATTTACATCAGCAGACATCCAGAATGAAATGCTATTTTTGGGGCTTATTTTTGGACGTTTCTGAATTGTTCAATGACTCAGTGCACAAATATGTTTTTTGATAGAAATGAGTTTAATGTGTTTGACTTGCATACAACTTTGATATCAGTTATGTTATTAAATATTTGAGTTGAAGTAAAATATATAATTGCATTTTTTCAATAGATGGATATATATATATATATATATATATATATATATATATATATATATATATATATATATAAGGAAAATATGGGGGTGTTGGTGACTATATGTACATATTAGCTAAAATACGTCACCCCCCCCCCCCCTTTTTTAAAAAAATCCACTTCGCCGCCCCAATATCAAAAACTTGCCGACGCGCCTGTTAATTTCAGTGAATGCTAAATTTACTTCGATGTTAGTGCAAACTTCATGCAGGATGGCCTTTCTTTTTCCATTGAATTCAGCATACTTGCATATTTTCTTCGAAGAAAAATGACCCCCGGTCATTATTCTACGGGGGTCATTATTCTGCTTTACACCGGCCCGCCGCAGAACCTGAGGTGCGCAGAAAAAGTTGAGCCGTAGGCCTAAATCAATGGTTCTTATAAGGGGAGGATCTGTACATAGCTCTTTGGTCTACTCCAAGATTTTTTCGCCAGAGATCGAATTACATAGTGTATTTAGTATGAAGCCCCCCTCCCCTCCCCCCCCCCCCCCCCCAAAAAAAAATCAGTCCTGGTGGTGGTGCTTAGTCGTAGTACGGATTTATGAAGATAAAGCTAGATTATCGCCTGTCAGCTTGTGACGTACTGTTTAAAAACTTACAGATAATCAATGTAGCAAATCATCAAAGTCAGATCTACTCTACTTTTTATCTAATACTGTCCATCATTAATTATAGACCTAATTTAAATGGTTTGAACATATTTTATTGTAGGCTACCCGAATTAACAAACTTATAAATGCCCTCTCGTCTAATTTATATATATATATATATATAAATCCAGAAATAAGTATAGAAAATCTTCACAAGTAGGCTCTGTAGTAAAATAAAAATATACTCTATCGGCTTTGTGATATTTTTGTTTTATATATATATATATATATATTCTCCACCTGTATGGTGTTGAATACAGTCTAAATAAGATTATATTAAATATCTATCCGATTGCAGGTTAACAACATTTCGTGAAATTACATATGCATTGAAAGACATGCATTACACTAGGGCTAGTACTTACCCCCCTCTCTCTCTCTCTCTCTTAATTTTGAAACTCTTCAATAAGAGGAGGAAGAAAAATTTTATTAAACAAATATAAATAATCGCAACGAACCTGCAACGCAGAAATTTGAGAAAGTGGTTGTCGTTATATTACGCTTTATTCAGAATGAATGGCGATGACAGTCCGGTTCTTCTGTATGCACACCCTTCAATGGCAGCATTAGCAGAAAACATTGCCTCAATATGCTCCCAAATGACAGGTCTGAAAGATCCGCCGCAGAAGTCGGCATTCCATCGAGGACCCGTCCGTGCTTTGTCGATTTCAGGATCTAGCTCCAAACCACGAGAAGTTGACTTCAGAAAGACTATCCAATGGAATACATTTAATGACGGGTTTCCCAATTTGTTTATCGAAGATGTCAAGTATATGGCAGGGAAAGATGTGATTTTCATTGGGAGTTTTCACAGTCCTGATGTCATTTTTGAGCAGCTGTCAGTCCTCTACATGTTCCCGCGATATTTGGCGCGCTCCTTTCATTTCATTATGCCGTACTTTCCCACTGGGACTATGGAGCGAGTGGATACTGAGGGACAAATTGCCACAGCAAAAACACTGGCTACTCTGCTATCCGGCATACCTCTGACCACAAAAGGACCCGCTCAGATTGTTATATTTGACATCCACGCACTTCAGGAAAGATTTTATTTCTCTGATAATGTCATCCCTAGGCTTGAATCAGCAGTTCCATTATTACTGAGGGAAATGAAATCTCTGCCCGACTGTGACAATGTAAGTGTTGCATTTCCAGATGACGGCGCTTGTAAAAGATTTCATAACTTCTTTCCTGGTGATGATCCAATCACATGTGTCAAAATCAGAGATGGCAATCGTAGAATTGTTAAGGTGAAGGATGGAAATCCTGCTGGAAGACATGTCCTGATTGTAGATGATCTGGTTCAGTCGGGCGGTACGCTGAAGGAGTGCGCTAAAGCTCTGTACGAAAAAGGAGCAACTAAAGTCAGTGCTTACGTCACACATGCTGTGTTCCCTAAAGAGTCTTGGAGGAAATTTGTTGATTCTGATGTCAAATTTGAGAACTTTTGGATTACAGATTCACTGCCTCATGCTAAAATGATCTGTGAGCATCCACCATTTAAACTTCTCTCTCTGAGCGAGCCCATTGCTGAAATGCTCCTGGGATATGACTTAATGCCATACTGCTAAGCTACTCTTTAATTACTGGTAGATTATAATATAGTAATTACACACTAGAAAACCGGACAGGTATGATTGAAGTAAAGTTTAAAAATTTATGTTAGTGGTTTATTAAAGAAGGCAATGTTTCGCATAAGATACAAAGGAAAAGGCAGCCACACATCAATTTGACATAAAAGAATCCCTGTGCAATCCAGTATAAATATGTTTGAAAATGTTTATGTCTAATTTTGTAAGTGACATTTACAGTCTTCTTCTACAGTTGTGACCATGCCCATGTATCATACATGTACGAGCAAAGATGTATAGCACTCTTTAAATATAACCTATATACTTATTTTTAGAATGACAATTGGAAAGATTTTTATGGATTTATTTATTCTTTTGTTATGATTATTAAGACTATTCATAGTTAGAATATTGTATTTACACTGTCCACCATAAAGTCCCTAGACAAAGCTTAAGTAGTGATACAGAGAGCTGCAATATACATGTATAGAAGTACACATACACAGTGTACCATATTTACAGGCAAGAAATGTTCTTATCCATCATGAACATTTTTGCGCAAAATTTCACAGAGAGCAACATATTTCTAGTTTTTGACTAATTTTCGAAACTCCCCAAATCACAAAATTAACCAAAGTCGACAGAGCGTTTATTTTCATAATCACTGTGAGCACATTTTTGTCTCTAGTATTCAACCTTTGTTAGAAACAGGCATCTTTAGCAGGGAATATTTTTGTGATAAAATGTAAGAATTTCGTTTATTACTTCCAACAATAACACATACTAAAATTATCATGAAAATAAAAACTAAATGCAGTTTGAATCATTCCAATTAATTTTTTTTTTTTTATCAATACATATTGAGTACTTTGTATGGCTGTGAATGGACGACTTTTAATGTGTATACCAGTTACTTATTCATGGTAGACACTGAATGCGCTGTTGGCACAATCATGTTCATTTGTTCTATTATTTCTTGTTCATTAAAGATAGGGACCAGTCAGTTTTATTTGTTCAGATTGTAGTGATTTTATACTTCTTGTATACACTGTTGTTTTATATAGTCATTTAACAATTAGTCATCATGGTTATATTCCATGTGTAAATGTTTGTGAAATAAAGTTTGTAGGATCACTTTGTAGTGGTGGTTTTTAAAAAAAAAATAATGTGCATACTATTAGAATTATGCCAAAGCCATCCATTTAATCCATGTCATGATGACCAAAGATATAATTTCCTTGTTCATGGTTTACCTCAATATTTCTTCCTTGTTCATGGTATGCATTAGTACTTCTCCATTATTAAATATTGCAGTTCTGTATCCTTGTGTTAAGGCTAGAAGTCTGTACAGACGTGATCTTAATTTACTTGCTTGCAGTGTGGAGATATTCAGTAGATCTTTATCATCTACTTCTCAGATAGCAAGTTGAGGCTGGGCACATACTGGTGACATCCTGGACTAGTTCTGGAGATGGGAAACAAATTGCCACCAGCAAATAATTCCATGGTCTGATTTACACCTTAGTTTGGGCAATGAATTCAGTTGACAACATTAGAGATGTATCTTGGTACCACACCAGACCACTTTCTGCTAAAGTTGTTTGGAGATAGCAAATTTTAAATGTCCTCCAACATTTAAATACAGTAGTGATAACAATGGAATTATTCATAATTAATGCAACTTGTAGTAAACATTTATTGACAACAAAATTTTCTTCAATGATGATATTTTATTGAACTGCTTTCATTAACAATCATGGTGGGTAGATTCTGTTACAATATCACAGACATGTGCCATTTGCTCTAACACAGTGAGGCTGAGTGAAACTGCTGTATAATGTATTTTAATAATAACAGGTAGTTTACATAGAGAACAAGACGTGCCCTTTTCTATATCACAGCCCCAGTACACCCGAGACTCCAGTGTGTCATTGGTCAAAGGTTAACATGGAGAAGATATAGAAAATGATATCGTTTTAAAATTATCTTGTTTGCTACATACCTAGAAATAATATGCAACATGCACCAACAAGAGCTTTGCAAGGCAGGGCATATCTCCTTGCAGTGAATGTATACAAGCTTTTTCTGTGAGGTCTTGTTGTGACCTTGACCTATTGACCCAAAAATCAATGGGGTTCTTCATCTCTGATACAAAATCAATTGAGCAAGAAATGTGGCCTGTAGATTTTCGACAAGCTTTTTCTATGAAACCCCATAGTGATATTGATACCACAAAATCAACAGGGTTCTTCCTTTCTTGATAACAGAACTACAAGTGAAGTATCAAATCCATAAAGCACACACTGTCAACCTTGACTTTTGAACCCCAAAATCAATAGGGTTCTTCCTCTCTTGATAACAAATCTACATGTGAAGTACATGTATGAAATCCATAATACAAAAAATGTTGACCTTGACCTATGGACCCCCAAATCAATAGGGTTCTTCTCTTGATAACAAAACTACATGTATGGACCCCCCAAAATCAATAGGGTTCTTCCACTCTTGAAAACAAAACTACATGTGGAGTATGAAATTAGTTGAGCAAAAAATGTGGCTGGCAGAGTATCTACAAGCTCGGTGTTATTCAAACACAAATAGTACTATTATTATATCCCCTCTTACAATGAATTACGACAAGATAAAAAACCAAACAGAAACTAAATTAAAAATAATATAAGTATTGTAACTTCGAAATTAATTATGAAAACATTACATTTTCAATAAAACTCAAAAAACTTGGAATAGTTCATATATATACTTGCTCCAATTTAAAATCAATATAGTAGATGTAATGTCTACTGGAACTGTCCAATTAACATTAATGAAGTAGAAAACCTTGAGGAAACAGTTGTGTAATGGATCCATAATGCAAAGCTCTAGGCATGCATTTTGGAGGAATGCCAGGACTGGGCACTATGTAACTGATTACATAAGTCTGTCACACGAGTGAAAATACTGCATTTACTACGAATCTAACAAATATTTAAAATCAAAGTAAAAAAAAAAGTCAATTTCACAAGCCCTTTTTCAGAGTCATGCTAAAAAACTTTTGCAGATAAAATAGTCATAACAAGATTATGAAAACATGCAATTAAATGAACTAGGAGGAGCTAGATATTTTGGCTGACATTTGATGTTTATGATTGAGAAATAGTCTGCAATCAACAGAAAAGTGCGTAACATGGTGCTAAACAGATAGTGCATGGAAATCATACATTAGTTAACCCTGGCAGGGCCTCATTTTGAATCAATTTGGCAACTGATATTTAAATATAAGACAATAGTAATTAGAACTGTCCACATAGTATTGAACATTTTTAAAAAAATATTTAACTTTTTTTTAAAAAATATTTAACTATACAAGCCAAGCTACATCAGATTCCGAGATCTGGTAGATATGAAAAATTTCGGATTTTTAAATTTGCTGCAGAGATGTACATATAATGTTCTTGAGAAAATCAACACAATACACTAACCTGATGATATCAATTGCATAAAAATAATAAACATCAACAGTAACACAACTGATAGGTGAAAATGTGTGCTGAGTTAGTGGCAAGGTGCAAAGGGACTGGTTCAGAAATACAGGACAGGTGACCATTCACATTGCTGAACAAGTCTTTACCAGCATCAACTGAACAAATTAACTGACATCAAGTGAACAAGTTTTACCAGTGTCAACCTAACAAATCCTAACAAATTTAACTGACATTAACTGAACAAGTTTAACTGACATCAAGTGAACAAGTTTAACTGCCACAATACATAATTGATTAAGTGTTCCAGATGAATTTCTCTTTTGACACAGTCAGTCATTTCTTTATAATTGTTGAATACAGATACAGGCATTCCATTTTAAATCTATTAATATAATTATTCCCCCCCCCCCCCCCCCCCCCCCCCCCCCCCCCCCCCCCCCCCCCCGGTTTCATTTACTTTACAATGACAGTAAGTCATGGATGGACCATGTGCATTCAGTTCTATTGGTTTACATGAGCACCAATGCATTTCATTGTACATCCCCAAGTCTATTTCTACAGGACTGGTACTTGTTGCTTATTTATATGCATGTCCATAGAGCTATCATTGTACACTTGTTGCTTTCAATAGCAAGAGATGTCTTAAAACCCTAATGCAACACAAACTTTATGAATCCCATCTTAACTATAGCTGATGTCCTTTTTTGCCTTGGCAAATCTTCAACAGTTTTAAAATCCATTAGATATGTATTTCTGAACCATTGCCTTTTGATTGGGCATATAAAAAATTGCACTAAAGTGGTAACAGTGAAATATAAGGGCCAAAAAAAAAAAAAAAAAAAAATAATAAAAAAAATAAAAAAGCCCACCACATCCACACAAATAACTGGTGGCAGATCTAAATTGTCTGGAAACATGTACAGGTGATAGGAAAGTACAGACCTGGATTTCCTGAGATTTCTTAAAACATTTCTTTTTACTGAATAACTCTCATTTTTCTTGACATTCTATTACAAACATGAATGGTAATTTCCTACTAAAAAACACGTACATGGATGTCTGATAAACAGAGATGGAGAGCCTCCTCATCCCAAAGTCTCTTACAATTAAAACTAACAGCTATCATTGAAGATAGTTGTACATGCATAATTAAGATTCATTAAAAAAAAAAACCAATTTAAAATTCACATTATACAACCACTGAATAAAATGCTGGACGGATATATGTAAATTACAAGTATGATACTATTACAAAGATCAAATTTTATACAGAAAGTCATGGAAGGACCATGTGCATTCAGTTCTATTGGTTTACATGAGCACCAATGCATTTCATTGTACATCCCCAAGTCTATTTCTACAGGACTGGTACTTGTTGCTTATTTATATGCATGTCCATAGAGCTATCATTGTACACTTGTTGCTTTCAATAGCAAGAGATGTCTTAAAACCCTAATGCAACACAAACTTTATGAATACCTAGTAAGTACGTTTTACATAATATTGCATAGTCTTCCAATGTTCATAAACAAGGTTCAATGCTGTCTAAAACAACTTATGTCACACAAAACTGCATATTACCATGGTAACAGTATACACGTAGTACTTTTGTCTATACAGCAGTATTCATAAAGTACTTCATTTGAAAAGAGCAGAAAAACTGCTGACTTTCCAGTAAAAAATAAATAAACAGTTAATAATTAAATCATTGTGACACCTTTTTGATGAGACTAGAGGGGGGCTTGATTACAGTTCTTTCAGATTGACCTTTTGGTTTGTCTGTTCGTGCAGTGGACCTGGCTGTTTCTGTTCGTGCTGTTTCTGTCTCTGTGTATTCATCATCATCATCATCATCATCATCTTCATCATCCTCATCTTCTTCAGATTCCTCATCATCATCTTCATCCTCTTCCGTTTCATCATTATCTAATCCATTCTGAAACCATTAAACTTCGATATAAAAATATGATAGATTAATAAGGATGACACAGAATTCTTGCACTATCTTTATTATCTTTATTATTTTTATGTACATGTATTGGATAATAATGTATGTAACAGCTGTTCAGAAATTATTAATACACTCACCAAAACTCCTCTATTATAAGATGAAAAGTAAAGAAAATTGAAAAATTTGTATAGCACTATCTCATGTATAATAAAATATTATATAATTTTCATTTTTTTTTTTTTTGATATCTATTTAGGATTCATGTGTTGCAGAATGGGGTACTTTGCACAGCACGTTAAAAGGACTGGTGAAAATGGCAAACTTTCAATATATGGACCATCTTCACAAGCCAAGTGCCTAGTACGCTTACTCGTATCTCTCAGATAGTTAGCAAAGATGACCGAAGTACAGTGTAAATACAGCTGACTGGAAATTAACATAAATTTTGAATTTCATTTTCCTGGTGTCATTCTGTGAATCAATATTATAATACAAATAATGGAAATTTTTTTTTTAACTCCCATAGGTAACCTGACTTCCACCCCAACTTAAAGCAGTGGACATTCATAAATTTTGAGTTGAATATGTAAGGAAGCCTGCCCAGATGAAGAAATTGTTGGAACAAACAGCGATGGGAAGAAAAGTATTCAGGACATTAGTGTACAAAATAGCTTAAGATTTTAAATTCTTTCAATTTGTTGATCCACAGTGAGTAAAGAAATTTGGAAGACTGTCTGAAATTGTGGAAGAAATTGATGTTGCAGGTGTTCAATGCCATGAAAAACAACACATGTCAAACTGGAGGGGATACTGTATTATGTCCATTAGATTCTGTCATTTGAAATACATAAATGTGAATGGAATTTACTTTAAAAAGGAGTAACTATGTGGGATTGCAGAGTACACATCTAACAAAATCAAATGATGTCTTGATAATGCTACCCGGATGCACCTTGTGAACCAAATAAATGAACATTTGATTTACCAATGCTACAGATATATCTGTAGAATTTAGTACCATACCAGTAAATTTTGTTGAATTTTTCTTAAATAATTATATTTCTTTACTCTCAAATTAAAAAAAATTACTCAATAGTTTCTGAACATCCCTAATATACTGTATAATCTTTATGGTATTTTCTGCTATTGGAAATTTTTGCTATATGATCCATAAATGGTAGCACATTATATTTCGTGTTTCCTATTTTTGCAGTTACATTATACTTGCATGTACCTATATGTATTGATATATATTTTCTAATTGCAATTTTTGCAGATTTTACCTATCTGTAAAATTCTGCAAAAAAACAGACAACTGCAGAAAATACCCATTATAAGGTATATTGCATGAATGGAACTCTCTGGCATACCAACATCTTATAATAAGAAGCATGGCAAATCTCTCCTTCATCAGATTACAGAACAAAGGATGACATGCAGTAACAGTTATTTTGGCTAAAGTCTTATCCAGGTTTTCTAAGTTACTATCCATTCCATATTTAAGGGGAAATTTTGAGAATGCAGTTATAAGTCTTCAAAGGAGGAGGTGTGTGTGTGTGTGTGTGTGTGTGTGTGGATGGATGGGGGTGGGGCATCTTCAGATTACAATATTGCAAAACAGATAAAGTGATTGATTAGTGATTATTATCTGTATTGTAGGACTTTAATGATTATAGAAAATGACTTGGAATTAAAATGATATTTATTAAAATTGTCATACAACTGAAGGAAAATGTTTACCCGTGGAAGGGGAAATATTCATTTGTTGTATTAGGGGAAAAGGTAACCTTTACCGGTGGTAAAAAGAACTGCGATAAATTCCTGTTGATCCAAGATATCATGGCTCAGATGCATTCATCAAAATATGTCCTTGTAGCAATTTGAATCATATACTTGTACAATGATTAAAATAAGATACTTCAATTTGATCATGATCGATGCATTTAGGCCATATCTGGAACTTTCTTAGACTAAAAACTTTGAAAACTAGTGATTTCTGGCTGGTTGAAATTAATGTGTTTGTGATGTTGTACATATCAATTCCAGATTCACAACTTAAATTAGAACTAACTTTGCACACATGAGTTTTAATTACCAGTGAGAATGTAGACCAAATTTGATCATCTGTAATAAAAATCAGCAAATATCAGATTTAAAATTAAATCTACACATACCCTGGAGTCTGATGTGGCTTTAAGGGGTGAGGTTAAGGCACTGTTATTAGCAGATTTGGTGGGTGTGACATTGTGACTGCTTGGGGCTGACTGTTGTCGTCGGAAATTAGACGTCACTCGTTGGTCATCTGCCGACTCCAGAGAGGTGTACGAGGAGGACCTCACCATGTTCATTCTGTTGGCAGAATTTGATGGCTGCATTTTGGACCTGAATTCCTAATGAATTAAAATGTATAGAGTTTACTTGGATTTTGCTATGCATAGAATTTGCCACCTTAATACTTTATGTATGCTAAGGGATGCCCATTCCCATAAACCAATCGTATGCTTAAGGTTACAGAATGGTTAAAGATAAATTCTTATAGATCAATCTTATGCTTAGAGATACAGAATGCTTAATAAAGATGAATTCAGATAAACCAATTATATGCTTTGAGTAACAGAATGCTTAAAGATGAATGCTCACATGTTTAGAGATGAATTTTCATTGATCAATCACATGTTTAGAGATGAATTTTCATTGATCAATCACATGTTTAGAGATAAACTGTTATACAGCTTTTATCATTTGTCCTTGTACTCTGTCAATGACTGCTCACAATTCATGTTTGGCCAAATTTTATGAGAGAATTTGTAATAAATAACAATCATGTAAGTAGTTAATCATAATATATGAGGTCTGTTATTTTGTTAAATAAGGCACGTTTACTAGATAACCATTGGTAAAAGTTGGATTCCATCAATTTCATGATGGTTGACATATTGAAACTCTTCTGTAATGGAGACAAAAAAATTTAAAATTGGGATTTGTCTCAACATTTTGTAAATGTTCAGTGAGGTCAGAAACTGATATGAAACTCAAAACAACAAGGCTTATCTTACAGAGACCTGGCAACAAGCATCATTAGCAGCAGGCTTTTCCCTAGTGTAATTGAACCCAGGACCCCTGCCATACAATTTAGGTTTTCTAACCACTTAACTATATATCCATGGTCCATAGAGCACTAAAATACTACACTAAAACTCACAGTGGAAACAAAACAGAGGCAAAGTGTAATTACCCGAAAGTAAGGCTCGATAACATCGACATACCTCTATATCCTCCTCCACGTCAAATGTTTTAATATTCTGAAAGCATTCTGTGTACATCTCTAAAGCTTTGGCATGGTAGATCATCTCAATGTTGACAAAGTCAGTCAACAACCTCTGACAAGAAAAAAACAAACCAAAATGAAGATAATAATGATAAAAGAATGTTTTGCACACAAAGCTTAACAGTTTATACTAGTACTTGGAAACCCCCCTACCCCACCCATAAAGGTTGGAAAAATGGGCCAACAGTATCTCCCAATACCATACACAGTCGAACCTTGTTATCTCGAACTCAAAGGGACTGAGAAAAAACTTTGAGATATTCGAGGATTTGAGATACCGAGGTTAAAATATTCAAAGAATACATGATTGGGACTTTTGAATCACTTTGACATATCCATAGTTTTCGAAATACTAAAGTTCAGCTGTATGAACATGAACAATTTACTCTGACATACAAGATCATGTACAAACTGAAAAATACATAGATGCAACCATGTCATTTCTGCTGCTAAGGACTGATTTTGCATTACCTTTAAATCTTTTAATTTTTCTTCTTCAAATTTATCTATCAGCTGTTCTAGATTTTTTGTCATGGCTGAGGCCTTGACGCTGGCTTTCTGTAGCTCTGTTTCTGCCATTGTTAGCTGAGCCCTATCAGCAGGTGATTTCTGTCGCAGCCTGTCCAGCTTCTTGCGTGTAGTTACTTCAAGGTCTTGTGTTTTCACACCCTCCTTAATGTCATTTTTTGCATGTTTACATTTTAGACCATAATTTGCTAAAGGTGTTAGGACTTTAGACTCTAGCCTTGTTACCTATAACAAAATGAAGTACATGTATATATATATTATATCTTGGTCAAATCTTTAAAAATTGGAGTCATAAAAATTTGTAAAGTTAGAAAAGAAGTACTAAGATTTGAATTTACTCCAACTCATTACAATGAAACACTGAGATCTGAATTTATTTTGACTCATTACAAAGAAACACTGAGATCTGAATTTATTTCTACTTATTACAAAGAAATACTGAGATCTGAATTTATTTCGACTCATTACAATGAAACACTAAGATCTGTATTCACTGTGATTCATTACAATGAAATACTGAGATCTAGCTCTGAGGCCATAAAACTAAGACAAGCTCCTTTTTGATCTCAAGAATGAGCATGTCTCAATTTTTATGGTCCAATTATGAGCCTGCAATTTCTAATAATACATCAATATATGTATTTATTCAACTCATTAGGCCTCTGTGGCCAGAGCATCGTGCTCAAAATTACAAAGCCTCTCACCTCTAGTCGGTGCGGGTTCGAATCTCGCTCACGCCGATAAATGTGAGAAAGTTTGCCAGTTTACTTTCGGAAGGTCGGTGGTCTCTTCCCAGGTACATTGTACCTGGGTTCTCTCCTCCACCAATAAAAACTGGACACCACCAGATAAGTGAAAAGTTTTGTTGAGTGTGGCGGAAAACAACAAACAATCAATCAACTCATTAGGATACAAAAAGACCAGTACCTTCTTGACTCATTATGACTCACCAAAATTCGTATCTTCTTGACTCATTATATTGATATGTATTTTCTCGACTTTCTACCACAAATTACTCAGATTTATTTTCTGAATTCATTATACTGGTACAGATATTTTATTATTCATCTGACTTGATGTAATGAGACACTGAGACTTTTATATATCAATCATATTCAGTTATTAAACATAATTTAACATTATGAAAATTCATGATTCTGAGTAATAAGACCTGTCTGGGTCTTAGTACAAGTAGTCCAGCAGTCTGTACTTACCTGGGCCTGTCTGTAGTCTTGCACTGTGGACAGATTGGAGGCGAATTCAGATAATGACCTCACCATACTTGGGTTCATAGTTTCCGCCTCTGTATAGTCCACCAAATCCTTGGCTATTTGATCACCTAAAACAAATAACAGAGCTTTCTGAGACTGCAAACCTCTCCACTGAAATCTTGTCATTATTTCACTACACTGAATATACATTTATGATCATACTATTTGCAACACACATATTCATCCTCCCACAAAAATAAAGACCACATACTGGTGTTTCTTAACTCATTATGATACACAAAGATCGATAACCTCTCGATTCATTATGATACACAATGATCGGTATCTTCTCGATTCATTATGATACACAATGATCGGTATCTTCTCGATATACAAAGATCTGTATCTTCTCGATTCATTACAATACACAAAGATCAGTGTCTTCTCAATTCATTTTGATACACAAAGATTGGAATTTTCTCGATTCATTACGATACACCAAGATTTGTATCATCTTGATACACTATGATGCTTTTGACAGAGGTACTTTCAGTACTGTAACAGTTCTTGTTTTGTTTTCTGTAGGAGCAGTTGATTACCTTGGAGTAGAGACATGAATCAAATCGTTGTAATTCCATTTCTGGAATTTACATGGCCTACCAATGTATGTTTTATGTCTACTTGTAAATCTAACAAAAGATTGTTCAACTTTTTATTATCAACCTGAAAAGATTGTGACTGACTTTTCACTTTGACAGCAGCAGGCAATTATTATCTTACATTATTCACCTTGTGGCTGCGTTTTTAATTATCTTTATCGACTTTACAAGACTTTGGCTGGCTTTTATAATTTTTACCTCATCTACCTTTCGAAGTCATGACATTTTTTTGGGTTTACCTTTACACGATTGTAGCCGGCTTTTTACCTTACAAGATGGGGACTGACCTTTTTACCTTTATCTACCTTATGTAACAGCTCACAGGCTGAATTGTTTACTCCACAGCAGGCATTTAACCTGACTATTTTTGTGTTTCTTACCTTATGACATTCAGCTTCATCCATCTTACAAGACTGAGGTACACTTTATAATTTACGAGAATAATAAATCACATAAATAAAAACAAGACAAGAATAAAGAGAGCAACAGAATTTTTACTACATAAGTTTTACTTTCATCAACCTTGGTTACAAGATAACAGCTACCTTTTACCTTTACATATCTTAGATAAAAGCTACTGATTTTTCATCTTTATTTTACTAACGATAAATAAAAATAAAACCTACCTTCTATGTTACAAAATAACAGTCATATTTACCTTGTAAGATAGCAATAGCTATTATCTTTATATGCAAATTACAACATAGCAGTTGATTTTTTTTTTATAGCTTTATTTACCTTTGTACTTAAAACAATTGTAACTGACTTTTTACCTTGCATGAAGAATAAGGACGACAGCTAGCTTTTTTTTTTTTCAACACAGACCTGTTATATATATCTACTTTTAAATTATTTTTATGTAATACCAGCAGACTTTTACCTTTCACTACCGTAGTTTTAAGACAACAGTTGATTGTTTATCTTTCATTACCTTTATAGTACCTAACACAATAGGGGCAGACTATTTACCTTTGTCCCTGAGACGGGCACACTTCCGAGTGTAGGAAGCCATGTCATCACAAAGTTGACCGAAGTGTCTCTCCACCTGACTGATACGATCTTGTATCTGTTTAGCTTTTGTCTCACTACAACATCACAAAACAACCATCAGTCACTATCATTATATATTAACTACATGTACAACATCACATAATATCATTATACATAATTATGTATATTAACTACATCACAAAGGAATTGTCAGTCAATATCATTATATATTAACTACATTATCATAAAGGAATTGTGTGTTGATACAATTTCACAGTATTAAAATACTGCATTGTATTTAATTTACATACACATTTTCAGTGCTTAAACTGATCCAAGAACTACAATTTGTAAACAACTGACAAATAACAAATAAAACATACATTAATTATATATTGAATGAAATACTGTATGCAAATTTTAATGATAATTGCAAACAATACAGAAAAATTATTAAACATACATTAAGAGAAAAATAAAGTAAATACATTATAGATATTGTTTATACATGTCTGTAGAATTGTATGTTTACTCTGTAAGTAAAATACTGGTAGTTCAACATATTAGTAAACGTATCAAGAATGAAATTCCATGTTAGCTAAAAGAAAAATAATGTAATCATTTTCATTTGCGAATGGCAATTATTGCAGTATGTCCGTCCTCGAATATGTAGCTACTGAACAAGTCCACACAAGCTGTTGTGTGTAGCTACTAAACAAGTCCACACAAGCTGTTGTGTGTAGCTACTGAACAAGTCTACACAAGCTGTTGTGTGTAGCTACTGAACAAGTCCACACAAGCTGTTGTGTGTAGCTACTGAAAAGTCCACACAAGCTGTTGTGTGTAGTTACTGAACAAGTGAACACAAGCTGTTGTGTATAGCTACTGAACAAGTCCACACAAGCTGTTGTGTGTAGCTACTGAACAAGTGAACACAAGCTGTTGTGTGTAGTTACTGAACAAGTCTACACAAGCTGTTGTGTGTAGCTACTGAACAAGTGAACATAAGCTGTTGTGTGTAGCTACTGAACAAGTCCACACAAGCTGTTGTGTATAGCTACTGAACAAGTCCACACAAGCTGTTGTGTGTAGCTACTGAACAAGTCCACACAAGCTGTTGTGTATAGCTACTGAACAAGTGAACACAAGCTGTTGTGTGTAGTTACTGAACAAGTGAACACAAGCTGTTGTGTGTGTAGCTACTGAACAAGTGAACACCAGCTGTTGTGTGTAGTTACTGAACAAGTCAACACAAGCTGTTGTGTGTAGCTACTGAACAAGTCTACACAAGCTGTTGTGTGTAGCTACTGAACAAGTCTACACAAACTCTTTAATAAAAAGTGAACTACCACAAATTTAGAAATGATGTAACATTACATTTCTTTGTAAGATAATAAATTCAAGTATTTGCAATATAATAAAAGCAGTTAGAGTTATTAATCATTTCATTGATAATACAAGATGGTAATTAGGTAATTAGGTATTTTTCATTTACTACAGGAAATAACTTCCACCAGTTTCACTCATTAACAGTTAGAGAGCTCAAATGGTCATATCAATACTACAACAGTATGTGTAAATGTTTTGGTCAAGGTAACTTTTTTTTTTGGTTTTAGTTTTTTTTTTCACAAATAAATTGTTATTTTACTCTTAATATGAATTTAAACAATTTGATAAGTTACATCTGCCTGTGAAAATAATAAAACAAATAAAGTTAAAAACAGAGCCATTGCAATTCAACATAGAAATTACTCCTTGGCTTAATCATTAACATAGTAGTACGTCAACCTTCGATCTATTATTTTTTTTAATGGTATTTATTGATTGATTTGGTATTTTCACAAACCCTACTGATATCATGGTTTTAGAAAGAGATTTTTCTCCACTTTTGTCATGTTTTCTGTACAAAATTGCATGATAATTTTCTTGCATGCCAGATTCTCTGTCTACATTAACATTCTCTAAGCCTCTACATCTTTGGAAGTCAAATAAAATCCTTCAATAAAATCCAGCCAATACACAATCTCTGTTACTAAGGTTGTGACCTAATCAAAATCAGTTTTCTATTTACATAATAGAGTTGCAGCTACAATAACTCAACTACTTAAATTATCTATAACGTCAAAGTCTATTACACTACCCTGTGTATAATGAAGCATTTCATTGATTTATGTAATATGGCTATTAATAACAGCGGAGATATTTCAAGCACACATCATGTGTTTTTGAGTAAGATTACAAAAAATTACAAATAAAACGCCCTATATTCATGCTTTCATTTTCAGTTAACTAATGTCGACAATCTGCCTCTTCATCATGTCAATTCAGCAGATTATTTATGACGTTTTATTTGATTGGCCATTTTGTTTCTTTCTCCTGCACACTATAATTTGATAATTGATACGGTCATCTCTAGGTTTGGTGGAGACTCCAGAATGTGAGAATGTATGATAAATGAATGATAAATGATTGATTCATTGTTGTTTTCCGCCACACTCAACAATTTTCAGTTATCTAATGGCGTCCAGTTTTTATTGGTGGAGGAGAGAACCCTGATACAATGTACCTGGGAAGAGACCACCGACCTTCCAAAAGTAAACTGGCAAACTTTCTCACACATATCGGCGTGAGCGTGAATCGAACCCTTGCTGACTAGAGGTGAGAGGCCTTGTAATTTTGAGCAAAATGCTCTAACGACTCGGCCGCAGAGACTCCCTATGATAAATGAAGCTGTAACTTTGAAATATCCCTGATAAAAATAATCTTCTTTCACAATTAAGAGTACATGATAGATTATCATGATTATGTTAAACTTTCAGTACATAAAGCAGCTTCTACAAAGAAAATTACGCTTAACAAATACAGTAATAGCTGAAGACTGGAATGATCATGAAGAATCTAGATGTAAACAAGATTTACCTACAAACAGGATTCATTGAAACAGGAGAAAATGCATACAGAAAAAAAACTTTGACATGGCATTGTAATGCACCTTCATTTCTATGCAACTTATTTTAACAGATTACTACATAATTATTGTTGTCATTATGAATTCTAGGTAATTAAAATCAACACTATTACTGTGTATTTTATTTCTTAATAAAAGCATTAAACTTCCAATTTGACAGAATACCCCATACTTATAAAACAAAACAACATAATGTAAAAAAAAAATATATGTGTGTTTAGTTTCATTTTTTTCTTAGGGAAGCGTGGGTCAATTTTCTCAATTCCTGCCTCCTTTGTTTTTATAACCCTATCATAAAAAGTCATGGGTCTGGATGAAATTGAACACTATCAATGACTTAAATACAAACAATGAAGGTTAACACAAAGATGTGTAATTGTAGTATGGTACAGTATTATGAATTGATTAATCTCTACCTAAGACTACCAGATTGCATAATGAATTACCTTAAGGTAACAGTACTGTAAATAATGTATTTACAATTAGTGTTACACCTAGGAATCAAAGCTTACACATTCCAACCTGTACATTTCCAAGCAAGTTTCATAAATTGTAGGGAAACACAGCTTAATGGCAACATTGTAACTTATCAACTCCAAATTACTGTGAACTCTACTAAACAATGTCCAATGTCTCCCAACATTCATGCATCATGCTGTCATGAATAAAAATACCATGCACTTGTGATAAATATGAGTACTATAATGATATAGCTGGACCTCTCAAGGCTACACAGGCAGGTCTACACTAGCCGAAGTCAACAGAGAATGCAAACAATGAAATATACCTGGACTCTGCTTTAGAATCATTACCCATCATTCGTTTAATCCAACTTCTTTGGCTTGGCTTTTGTTTGCTTAAAGGCATATAAAATTCTTTATTGTGTTGTATTCATATCAATCAATTTTCTTTATTTTATTACAAGCATATGAAGTTAAAACAGAAAAGTCTGCAAATTCATTCAAGCATTCAAGTAACAATTTATAAGATTCTGTTCTACAATATTAAAAAAGCACATTTTCATTGGCAAAATCAGAGACATTGATCTATTATTGACCTGATAGCATCGAGTCTGACCTTAAATTCAACATTTCACTATTTCATATACTATGCCCTTGTTTTAATTAGGTTGATTGCATCTCCATATTAAATAAAAAGGACAAAAAAAAAAAAAAATAAAGCAAGATTGACCAATCCAACACTAAAAACTTAATATATCTCTTTTTGTAGCAGTTGACGTTTTAGCACTTGAAATGTAAAATTTATAAAATTAGCACATCACATTCCTAATTTACACCAAAATTTCTGCAAGACTGTTTTAAAACTTTTATTTAAACTCATAAAATTAACATCAATATATCTTAAATGTTGAAACTACAAAGGAGCATTTTGATCAGAATTATCAAGCTAGGGATTCATTACATTATGTGGGTGGAATTTTTGTGGACTTTAAATTACTAAACTTTACTTTCATGTATTAAGTTCTTTTGCCAATATGAAACATATGAGATATGATACTTTGAAAGTTTTTTTTTCAGTATAACAGATGATTAATATATGGAGCTGTAGTTTATCAGGTTAGGAACACTTCCCCTATAGCGAGATCTTCTCGCTAAATTGCAATTATCCCTCTTTAGCAAGAAAATAAACATGATCATAAACAGGTGTTTTGTTGTTTTGATTAAAAATAACTGCAAATTCCATATGCTGCTAAATATGTGAGACACACACTCAGCGTGGCACAAATTGCTTCTATATATTTGATAACACAGTCAGGAAATTTCATATCGACATTGTTATGTAAGAGAGGAGGCTGAAATTCAATGGAAATAGTGAAAACTTTTGTTTGGTTTATACAATTTAGTTTTGAACAATAGCACATTTTTTCGTTTTCTTGGTTGAACGGGATATACTTACTCTCACTAGGATAAGCGCGTTTTAGCGAGAAGATCTCACTAGGGGTGTTTCCAACCTGCTTAATTCTAGGCACAGTAAGTTGCAGACAACAGATGGAAGTTTGATCTACAGTTACCTCTTCGATCAATGGAAATTGTCATATAATATTAAAACTGAATGCTAGTAATGTGAGAATTCGCAAAGTGGAACCGAGGGAACACAATCAAAAACTTTAATGAGAGAGGTACATAAAATAAACAACATGTCAAATCATGAACATGTTGAAAGACACCCTTCGTTTTTCTCGATACACGATCTTAAAACAACGTCATACAGAATTGAAATAATTTAAAATAATCATTGATCATTTATTTACCTCGCACGTATCTCTGCGCCCGTCCTACTCATTGTATCTGATGTCTTTTAAAAACCTGACCGAACCGAAAAACCTCTAAAATTCCTCATTCCCACCAAATGTTGTTTCTAAGAAAGAAGAGTTCTCATATTCATACATTTCCTTTGAAACAATATTGTTATATATATAGTATTTATAACATATATTTAGATCGTGTATTTGGAGTTGTAGATCTAACATATTTATCGTACACGATTTTGATACATGTACATACTGGATGGAGGATATGCACGAATAATAAATGATTGAACTACTTCAATAATAAAATTTGAAAAAAATGGCGGCTTCCATGGTTGGGAGTCATGATATTCTGGTAAAAGAACACCTTGAATCCATTCATGTGATAAATTTTGTTATATATCCATTTACTTTTGTAGAAAATACATTAAGACGTTTTTGTATTTTCTACAGTTAAACACACTCATGCAGAATTTTAAAAAAATGTTTGGTAGTATAAGCAATGGAGAAAATGTTTGGGCTGTAACTACTGAACTATCCAGGACTCTAGCTCCTTCAGGAATACATTTAATTACTTGTTGAGTTTTAATGATAATTAGAGTTAACGTGTGATAAAAAGCTATCTGATTAAAATCATCATTCCATTTCAGTGTTTGATTATATGTCTTACCTGTGTGATCGTGTGTAGGAGTGAAGCATATATATTTGTTTATATCCATAACAGACGCGCCAAAAATAATGATAAATAAAAAAAATTCCCTTAGACATTTGATTCACCTATTTATTGAACACTGAAATAAAGTGCAGTTGATGTAAACTGCATTATGACGTCATATGTAGAGTCAATGTGTAAGGAAATTCACAAATTCACAAATTCACAAAGTCTTTATGCAACCATGGAGTGATTTTATGATTGAGAAAGTATGGTTTACATGCTTTTCTGGATTTTGTGTAATGTCTCAGAACAATGTGAACTTGTGATATCCACGTGTGAGTACTCGTGTTTGAATTGACAAAAATTTTCTAGTTCCAAGGGTATCGTTAAATTTTTCATTACTTTTCCTTTCAAACATGTAAATACATGTTACCTATAGGGAGAGATTCACTTTTCTTCTAATATTTTAGCAGAAATTTGGTGATATTGATGGAAAGCACAGGTCTGAAGGTCTTGTAATAATTTTACAAGCTGGATTTGGTCTTTGGGCTGGTTGCTACTGACTCAACCCTCCTCTTGATCACTTGACCGAAAAGAAAAATGCTTATTTGATAACAAAATAATTAGCTTTCCATGTTTTGAATTGTACTGTTTTGATTTTTTTGTTGTTGTTTTTGTTACATCTATAGCGTTAAGAATTATATGACATCTTTACGATTTCAATTTACAGCACTTTTTCACCCATGTGAATTGAAAAACTGTCTAATTAACAAAATGTTTGATATTGGAAGTTGAACACAAGAAATTATTGATATTTTTCCAAATAAATTCAAGAAATATTATTGTTGTAATATTGAAGTTATGATGTTATTCAAATCATAGTGCAAAATTTATCTTTCAGTCACAAGTTCAAAGCCTGAATGCTGTGAAAGCTTTACACCAGAGATGTTCAGAGCTAGAAAAATTTTTAAGGAACACAAGTACTAAGGTATGGAGATTCTCTTGATTTCATTTGAAGGTAGGCCTACCTCATCTCTTTATAAACTGAACATGACCTAGAGATAAGGCTACTAACCTTGTACCATTACAAAGGGCACCTGGTAATGGATTGTACTTTATCTGAGGTACTATTACATATGATTTAAAATTGTAAGTGAGCTATTCTGATGTCTGAGCTAGTTTATGGAGCATGGGATATTGTAGCTGCAGAACTCTTGTTCTCTGGGGGAAATACTTTGGGAAAACCTCAATTGTTTGCAGGAAAAATTGAGCTATAACTGTAAGATTTTCATAAGGGGTGGATCTGTAGATTCCAATTTTGCCCAGAGAGCTACAGATCTGCAGCTAGGGATGTTGATAATTAATGCTCACTTAAGTATTAACTTTTGCATACACACATACACAAATACATGTGCTAGGTATATAGTTGTGGGTGATGAAGATACAAAATTAATCGTAGGGAAACAAAACAAATAACTCAGAATTTGTTTTCTATTTAACAATTGACTTTAAAGCAAGATTTTTTTTATCTCTGAGTGGATGCATGGGGAATTAGAAATGGAATGCCTACCATTGTATGCTTATTAAGAACAGAAAATGTCCAATTATACTAAGAACATTGCTCTCCTTAGGAATTGAAGAACATCCTGCCATATTTGTTAGAGAAAATATTTGGATTTGGACTGGATCCAGGATGGGGGTTAGACCTGATCAGCAGATCCTCCAATCCTCAGGACTTTGATTATGTCAGAAGACTGCTAGCACCAGAGGGACCACTCCTGTCTCTAGTATACACCCTGATGATGGATTCATTCTATGAATTTCCTATGAACAACCTACCAGTCAGTACTGATGGTCTTTACTAACAAACTGAAAATGAGGGGGACTGTCTTGTGTTCTTGTTTGAAATTGGGCATCAATAGCAAATTTATATTGCTTGGAAGGCTTTATGATTTGAAATTACTCTTTTTTGCTGTAATCTTGTGATATGATACAGTATAGTACTTGTCTACAATGTTACATACTACTAATTACTGGTCTTTTATTTTAGTCTCCAACCCAGCATCTAATTGAGGATGGTAGTCTACCCATCTTTTATGCCAACAAACTTCAGTACCATAATTATGGTCGACCAATTATAGTTCTTAGTATCCTTTTCTTGTGTGGATAACTTGGTTCAGATGTAGAGGAATTTTTGCCTCCTTCAAGACAGTACACCTGTTTTGAGATACACACCCTGGTTTTCTTTTCTGCTGGGTGATAATTTTGACTTATTCTGGCGATTCGGTATTATGTCACCAAATTTTTGATCGCTAAAATTGTACCCAAATGTGTCTGCAATTATAATACATATTTTTGCAAGAAAAATAATTCTGTATAGCTCTTATTCTCATGTCAAAGGTACATGTAGCACTCTTCAGCTTTGGAGGTAAATAAACTACACTGTACATGTACTAAATTTATTGTTGGTTGTTTCTAACAGTAAAACATTTAATGTAGATACAGATAAGTACATGCGTCTAACACTACACTGCTTATCAATTTTCATGTTTAGGAACTCCATGTCTGCCAAGTATGCTGCTAAAATTATTTGTATATCTATGAAAATAGCTAAAGTTTACACCTGTGAAAAAAAACACGCTATGCAATATTTCTCCTTTCATACTTATATGTGGATGAAAAGTGGATGATATGTGCAATCATACTTTGAAATTTAAAACTTAAAAATTTACTTTGTTTAGTCGGAAAATACAGTTTTACTAGAAAATAATTTGGAAAAAAAATAAAAACCCTGCTGGATTCAAACCCTTGATCTACAGTTTATCAGTCGACCCACTGAACTTAATAATTAAACTTAAAAGGAATAGACAAATATTGCCAATATTTATATTTCTAGAAAGTCGGCCATTATGATGATATAGTATTCCTCCTTAAAGCAATACAAACTGTAACTGACAGGAAATAAATTGAGAAATAAATTAACAAATTTAATAACATATTTGTGATTGAATATATATTTGATTTTGTAGAATCAGAGTGAATCTGAAGCTAGAAACCTGTCAAATCAACAAAAATGTCAATTCATGAATCATTGCCATCCTGTCAGTAATTCCTGATCATAATCTCTGATGTGCTTTGACTTTGGAGGTCACTAGTTTGTGCATGTGTCAAATTTATGAACAAATTAAAATGTCAAATTTATAGCTAATTCAATAATAGAATTTCATTTGAGTGGCACATATGTGTAATTTGATTACTTTCTTACACTTAAAATACTTGAAGTCTTTCATGACACAGTGTAATAATTTAAAACAAACAAAATGACTAGTTATTCACATCAGTCTCCATCTTTGTATGGCCTTGGTCTCAGTGCAACCCAGTTATGTTTGGCAATCATCGTCCGTGTATACAATGCAGTGGAGCTTTATATGAAATGCTCATTGTAGGTATGTCTCAAATAATATTCCTCTGTTTTTTGCTGAATTTTCTTCAGATCTTGGGATTTTATAAGTTATACTGATAGGTGTTAATTGGTGCATAATGGGATAGTTGAAAATACCCATCAGTTACAGCTTGTATTGCTTTAAGCAGAGACACTTCGTAGGTCTTCTATAATCTTTCTCACTGACTGTCCCACGAAAGGCATTCAAAGTAACAGTAAATGCACCTCTAAGACAGAAGAGCTTTTGTCTCCAAACTTGCCCAATGATTAGAGTTTTGTACCTTAACTATTGATCAGATGCCTATGAGCTATACATGTTTCATCTGGCATTCCATTTAGTCAATCCTGGTGTTCAAAAACACAGCACCAACTGGAATAATATCGCAGATGCTCTGTACCCAGTCCTTATCGACGACTATCTAAACTACTTCTTGCCTTTGAACAAAGACAGCCTGCCCAAAATGCCCACAGTTCAGGCCCCCATTCGTAGTCCAGTGATGCATTCTCCAATGGCTGGGTAATTAGTGAGGCTAATTTTATCCTTAATTAAAGGTTGTTGTATGACAATTTTGATACACTTTAGACTAAGAAAAATAAAATCTTTTGAACCTAGGTCACCATTACATCAGGATAAAAACTATTTACATTTAAACATGATGTAAATAATTAGTTTTGGGATATCAACAGATTTTTATATGTATATATATATGCAAACTCTTAAACTCCTTTATACAAACAGTCGCCGGATAGCTGAAAAATTGCTCAGGCGACTATAAATAAAAAACAAACAAAACAAACAAACCTTTATACAAATATTTGAATGAAGTACAAATTTTTTTATTTAGTTATGTAACTCATGCAACATCTGGATAAAAAAAAATGAAACCAAGAAAAAAATGACTGCAGAATTAAACTTGGAGTATATTTACTAGGCCATATGCATAATTATTCAAAGATTGCATGAATTCAGTTTGAAGTAAATCTGTATGTTGTTAAGTGTTTTTGTTTTGAAAACATTCAACTTAAGAAGTAGACTTTTTGATACCATTAAAAATCCAAAAAGTACATGTTGGAAGTGATAAATCTAAGTTTATATAGAAAGACATAGATTGGAATGTTTAGAAAATCTTGCATTGAAAGTACAATACAGTAAAACATGCTTACAAACACACCTATAATGAATTCATGCTTATTGTGAAGTGAAATCTATTTCTCTATTAGAGGAAAATAATGAAAGTTTTATTGGATAAAACAAAGTTTGGTCATAATGAGATGTTTTTTCACTGCTCCTGGAGGTTCACTATAACTGTGTTTTAGTGTATTATTAGAAGTCATATGTTTATGAAGATACATGTATTTATGACAGGAAGTCCTTCAACATTGCCTCCTCTCCTCCCTCCCCACAGCGACCAAGTCTGCTGAAGTCCAGCTTTGTATCAGCCCAGAAGCAGCATGTCCAGACAGCAGCGGTCATCAGTCAGGGGGAGACGACTGAAACGTATCGATCGGACACGATAATACAGGTAATCTAATACAAGTGATCTAAAGTTTTAACTATGTAATTGAATTCTTATTGTATTCTAGTCTCTGATTGGTCAAATACAAAATAGGATATGCAATTTATTTTGTATAGTATTGTTTGCAGATTATAAAGCATAAACAAACCCAAACCAGGTTATATATCATTATGCCCCAAAATTAAAGTATGTGTAAATTTCGTTTAGCATTGTTCTTGAGTGTTGGGAATTGTTAGGGGGGAATCTGATGTCCATTAAACAGTCACCTAACACTCATTGTATACAGTCTGTTTATATTTGACTTGGTCCATTATAGATATAAACATTTTATCAAATCAAAGTATTTCAACTATCTCTGATATAATATACATTATACATATTTAAAGATATTCTTATTTGAAATTTAAAGAAGTGTTACAAATATACATGGGGATGGCATTAATGAAAATTTTTAAAGCATTTTCTCTTTGATTCTTAGCACTCAGTAAGTAATATTGAATAATAGTTTGTGAATATTCCTACTTTTATGGAGTGGATCCAGGTTTAAATGCAACTTTATATATTTTTGTAGAGTGGTTTCTTGACAAAAAATTGTATGCATTGTACTTAGTGAATCTCTTGTATTCCTGCAAATTTCTTATACCTTATACAGGTGTTTTTTTCCCCAGCATTTGTAATTTGTAAATTTCTTGTACATTATTCAGGCATTTTTGTTTTACCTGCAATTGTGAATTTCTTGTGCATTATTCAGGTGTTTGCAGAGTTTTGGTTGAACCAGAATCCAATCAGCATTGACAGGCAGCCCTTTTCTCATACAGCTTCAGTAAGTGTTTGATTTTCCAACATTTTGTTTTAAAATGAAATAGTGTATTTCACAGAATTGGACTTTTTTAAAGGAAAAGAATACAGTATGTAAATTATTTTTTTTCAAAATTCATATGACTTATAAAAATCAAGGGAAACATCAAATCAGTTTTTTGATAAGAGGTGTTTTAAGTGATGGGAGAAGAATGTGATTCTGGAGTATATTTTTATCTGACAAGCCTTATGGTCAAGGACTTCTGAGAGGATCGTACCAGTACTGGTTTGTGAGTACTTTGGTACCTATGCATTACTGTTGTCTTGCCTTACTGTGCAGCTGGATGAGCTTGGCTTACACACATGTAACATCACTTGTAGATTGTCGAAGCAGGGTTTTTCTTGATTTAAAATTTGTGATGAAAGCTTTAGGAAAGTTTAAATTAGGAATGTATTTGGGGCAGTACCAATGAACATATAGACAACTTCATTGTTATGCATGTAAGCAGTTGTCATGCAGCAGTTATGAAGGAAGTTATATTTTGCATGTCTGATTTTGATTAGACAAAATTACACATCTTAGTTCTGATGGGAACATGAAATTAAATCCAACATGCATGTGTGTACCTGTATATTTGCATTATCACCTGCCATCATTAATTAAGATGCAGGAACAAATCTTCCATTAGGTTTTATTTATTTATTTTATTTATTTATACTATTTTTATATAGCGCCTTATCTAATTATATAATTACTCTAAAGCGCTTAACATATAAAACAAGGGCAATATAAAAACGAACATTATATAAATTGAAAGGTCACAAAAATAATAATCATCTAAAGTCGAAATGGGAGGTATTAGTAATTTTTTTATTTTTTTTTTTTTGTATTATCATTTTTGTTAAAACAGAAAATAACTGGATACATTATAAATTTTGGCTGTAAATAGTTACCGTCACTGAATATACATATACCTGGTCACTTCTCTGATCATTGGTGTCCAGCTATGGTAATGATAAAAATTTTCAAGATACTTGTATTCAATTTAATCCAAATTTGCAGGCTGGGTCCCCTTGCTTGTTGTAAGAGGTGACTAAATGGAGTGGTCCTTCGGATGAGACTGAAAAAACCGATCCCGTGTCACAGAAGGTGTGGCCCAATAAAGATCTGTCTCTGCTCAATGGCAGTCAGTGCAGAGCATAGGTGGAAATTTTGCAGCCCTTTACCGGCACTGGTGACGTCTCCATATGAGTGAAAGATTCAAGAGAGGGACATTAAATAAGACCCAACCCAACCCATCAATCAGAATCCTAATGTCAAGGTCATTCTGAACCCATGATACTAAACTTGTCATTGGTCAGATAACCTAGTTCTAGAATTGCTAGTTCTAATATTTTTGATTTTGATGTTGCCTGTGAGGATGTCTTTTATAGATAATACAAGTTTACAAAATTCAGAAGATGTCAGGGTGATATGTATCCAAGGTCATTCTGATTGAAGGACTTCCAAAACATGTTTAGATAATTTGTTTTATTGCCATTAGAGTGTGTCATTTCAATTTATATTTTAAGTCTATGAATACTGAATGCATGGACAGTATGTGGTAAATATGTAGTACGTTTATAATTTGTAAAGTACATGAAATATTGAAAAATAAGTAATAATAAATACAAATAATTTTGCTTTTGTACAGCTTTTAAAATATCTGTCCTTTATACCAATTTGATTGATTGATTATGTATTGTTTAACATCCCACTTGAGAATCTTTCACTCATATGGAGACATCACCATTGCCGGTGAAGGGCTGCGAAATTCAGGCGTATGCTCGGCTCTTATGGCCTTTGAGCAGAGATGGTTCTTGCCACACCTGCTGTGACACAGGGCCTCGGTTTATGCAGTCTCATCTGAAGGACCGCCCCATTTAGTCGCCTCTTACAAAAGCAAGGGGTACTGAGGTTCTATTCTAACAACCCGGATGGATTCTTGACCTGGAATATAGCTTTCATGTGTATGATATTGTATAGTAACAGTTATTGAGGTCAATACAATGCTTTAACTACCTGAGAAATGCAATATTGTAATGTAACGAAAGCATCATATTGACATAAGAAGTTTTATGATATGATTATTAAATAATTTAAAATGTAGAGCATATGCTACAGTTCTTGGTTGGCCATCTACAGTAACAGCAATTGCAAAATAAAAAATAACATCGAAGTTCTTGCAACACAAATAAAACTGACGTGATTCTAAAGAATAATTATGTGCTAACACTGTTAAATCTTAAAGTTCATTTCATTGCACATATACAAGTTAAATTTAGGTGTAAAAATTTGCTTTGGCTACATATTTGGTATTGCACTTACCGGCTTCCATACCTACCATAACACATCATATGTAGTCACTGTACCACTACAGTGATAATGCTGCACGATCCCTGATATATAGCACCATCAAAAGTAATTAAAGATGCAACTTTTCATTGAATGATTGACCAAAAATTAATATTCCATCGTACCTTTCACGTTTCAATTTACTATTTTTAATGACCTTTTTTCTATTCAGACCCACAAAGTGTAGCATAACATATCACTCCGGTTCATTCAAGTAAAACAAACGAGAAAACTGAAACCCCCCTCCCCCCTACAGCACTCTGCATCTGTCCCATCACAACAGAAAACACTAACGTGACCCATTTTGGGAATTCCCATTTCATTTTTGTTTCGATGTTGGAATTATCAAATGATATATTCACCTCAAAAGGCACATGGACTAAAATATAACATGTTTAGTATTTTTTCTTTTAGTTTGTTGGATCTTGGCCAATCAGAAAGCTCTGAATGATTCTATCATACAATGAATGATTATTTTATGTGATCTTGTGTGTGTGTGTAATAAAAATATCACAAAGCTGATTGAGTATATACTCGACTAGTTTCTTCAATTTTAAGGAAAATATCCTGAAGAATTGAAGAAACTAGTCAAGTAAGTACTCAATATTTATTATACTTAGTGATATTTTTATGATAGTACCACTATACTTATTCCTGGAAAAAAAAATATATATATAGATATACACACATGACATTGTACAGGAATATTGTATATGATATTGAGCACATAAAATATTATTCAGAAGTTTAACTGATTTGCATTTATATGATTACACTGATACTCCACATAGTGTCTTTGTGCTTTTCAGTCTGTGATTCCTGTTTCACAATCATTATAATCTTTGCCAAGGTACTGAGAGGAAAGAAAATTTAAGACCATTGTCCAAATTTATGTAACAGATGTAAAAGTCATTGTCCAGGTCAAATCAATATAATAGATATATATATTGTCCAAGAATGTAAAGTATAATGTATAAAATGATGGTGACAATGTACTTGCCAAATTTATGCAACAAAAAATTTGGACATTAAATCCAAAATGACTATAATAGAATTACATTACAAAGAATCACCACAAACAATACTGAAATTTAAACATCACTACTAACATACTGAAATTTAAACATCACTACTAACATACTGAAATTTAAACATCTTGCAATTGTATGTTGTAATTTTTATATTAGAATTTCTTTTGTTTATTAGAAGCTATGGCTGAAACTTTATTAGATTGAATTCATTGCAGATTATTTTGTGTAATTTTTATAAAATTTGATTTTGTTTTTATTTTGCTTCATGTATTAATGCATTCCAGCATTTTAATTGTGGTTCAGAAATATAAAAAAAAAAGTTTTAACAGGTCATTCTTGTTGCCAAAGGGTGGTTTTGGTTTTTTGTTGGGTTTTTTTTGTGTTCATAACTGAGAATCCAATGTCATTGATAAAAGTTCAGGCCACACATAATTAAATCTTATGTCTGAAGCTTTTATAACAGGGTTATCACAGAGAAAACTGTTGGAAATGTAGACATTGTAGGATATACAGAATATTGGAATATGGCACAGTTCGTAAAAGTCAAACAGGGTATTAACCTGTTAGGACTGCTTTAGTGGATGTTGCATAAAAAAGTGAACATTGTGTTATGTAACACTTTCAATTTGCAAGTAACAGTTCATTGCTGTCTTTCAGGAAAATTTCATGCCCTCCACCAATCATGTCCGCCTGGTAAGACTGCTGGTAAAACATGTCCATAATTTTGTCAACACGGTGAAACCAGAGGTGATGTCTTCTCCTTATCAGAGCCACATCACGTCAACACTAGATGAATTCAAAAGGTAATGGAATTTAGAGTATTTTTTATCTTTAGCTTGATTTTGTGAGCTTTGATAGCAGAGTTTTGGGAAACTTTGTTTGGCCATGACCTTTTAGAGCAGTACAATGTCAAGGATATGTATCATTTGCCAGTGTGTAGATAAAGCCTTCTTCCGAATTGTTATTTTTTGTTTTATCTCATGCAAACTAATTTTTGGGGGCGAGGGGGAGGGTAGGAGATATAATTGTTTTCATGCATGTATACTCTGTAAATCTGTGCACCTGGTATTTGCAGATTGATGTGCTCAATTTAGAGAAAATTGTTACCATTTAAAATTATTTTACATGATATTGACATGTATATATGTACATTCTGCCAATATTCTATCTCACAAACAACTTTGGAGGGTCCTTTGGTTTCACCATTTCTGTCTATCTTTTCATCCATCCTTTTTTATTGGGACAATGAATTGATTTCACTTAGTTAAGTGTAGATTCAGGTTAAGACCAGAGTTATATTGTGTTACATAAAATTTGCATATTCATGAATACTTACAAAAATCTTTCTGATCTCCAGCTATTGTATATTTCTAATCTTCAGATATTGTATATTTCTGATCTTCAGCTATTGTATATTTCTGATCTTCAGCTATTGTATATTTCTAATCTTCAGCTATTGTATATTTCTAATCTTCAGCTATTGTATATTTCTAATCTTCAGCTATTGTATATTTCTGATCTTCAGCTATTGTATATTTCTAATCTTCAGCTATTGTATATTTCTGATCTTCAGCTATTGTATATTTCTGATCTTCAGCTATTGTATATTTGTAAATGTCAGCTATACAATATGTGCTCTAGTTAGGGCAGTTCTAGTTCTATTGGTCTGAAGTACATGTATAAAGAATGTAATGATGGCACTGCCAATTTAAGGACATATGTAACATTTCTCAACAATATGTAATTTTTTGTGACATTTTGCATACAATTCACTTGTGTTATATTTTATTTTTGCAAAACATCTTGGGGTATATTACCATATCTGTTTTAGAGTTAGAATATTTTGATAGTTCTGGTGGTTGGAAGTAAAAATGTCACATGAGTTTTTACAAAAAATGAATTACAAATTGTCTTAAACATCATGTATGCCCTTAAGCCACTTTAGCTGACATGACCATATCTACAATTCTGTTACAAAAGGATGCCATGTTCCAAAAGCAAATTTACTTAATACAGGCATTGTAATTTAAGTTTTTAATGCAATGTGTGTAGGAGTTTTCTTTATCTAAAATAATTTTTGTTGACAGATCGCTCATTCCACACATCATCCAGAAGAAGTTGTACACATTTCTCCGCCATGGTTTTGATAGGTGGCCACTTGACTGCTCTTTCAGACTGGTAAGTTTCAGGGTAATTGAAATGTAGATTTCAAAACATATTTTACATCAAAAGCTTTCTTATACATGAACATACAAGAGGATATACAGTTGTATAAAACAAAAGCAATAAATGTTGTTTTACAAATTACAACTTTTACCAGAAGCTTTTTAAATTCTGGAAAGTGTTTGTAAAATAAGTCCTTTATCTTTCCATCTGATGCAGCTTTTAGAAACATGGTTGACCTACATTCAGCCGTGGCGGTACGTTCTTAGTAAGTCATCGACTGGTCGCAGAGACAGTGATGCTAATGACAGTAAAACAGTGGAAGAGAAATGGTCAGTACTGTTAATGATCAAATTCTTATCAATGTCAGAAATGGTCAGCTCTGTTAATGGCCAAATTCTTATCAATATCAGAATTTTTACACATGTGTGCTAGTACTTTTTAATTATGTGAATATGGTTACAAAATGATTTTGTGACTGGGGTATAATGTGCTGTGATATCAACTTCAATATCGTGGGTTTCCTTTTGTGGAGGATAATGTTCTGTAACAGTAACTTGTACACCGTAGGTTTCTTTTTGTAGGGTATAATGTGCTGTGATATTAACTTGTACACCGTAGGTTTCTTTTTGTAGGGTATAATGTGCTATGATATTAATTTGTACACCGTAGGTTTTTTTTTGTAGGGTATAATGTGCTGTGATATTAACTTGTATACCGTAGGTTTCTTTTTGTAGGGTATAATGTGCTATGATATTAATTTGTACACTGTAGGTTTCTTTTTGTAGGGTATAATGTGCTATGATATTAATTTGTACACCGTAGGTTTCTTTTTGTAGGGTATAATGTGCTGTGATATTAACTTGTATACCGTAGGTTTCTTTTTGTAGGGTATAATGTGCTATGATATAATTTGTACACCGTAGGTTTCTTTTTGTAGGGTATAATGTGCTGTGATATTAACTTGTACACCGTAGGTTTCCTTTTATTGAGGACAATTTGTAGTCTTATTCAACCAGACGCTTGACTATCTCCTTAAATCTCCAATGAGCAGAAAGTCTGGTAATATTTGTAATTTTAGAATGAGGCTTACCAAAATTCTGGTATTAAATTTGATTGGCTGATTCCACAATGATGACAGTTGAAACACAATCAAAGAAATTTGTAATAGATTGAATTTGCTATTTAACCTAAAGGACTTACAATTAGAGTGTTTAAAAATCTTTGTAATAGAAAAAGGTTATAGTCTTTTATTTTGAAACTGATTAAAGTAATGTATACATACCTCATATGACTTAGACAGATCATTTGTGGTGTAAAATTATGTAATAATCAAAGTTTCAAAAATTTTTGTATCACTGATTACTGTACACACACAGCCTATATCATTAGTTAAGCATTGGAGCAACATTATTATTTGAAGTCGCCATATCAAACTGAAATTAAAGTTGCTATTCCTAGCGGTAGCTGTTATTATTGCAAATCTTTACCAGACTCTCTGCTCGTCAGAGATTTATAGAGACGGCCGAGTGTCAGGTTGAACGAGACTAATGTGCTGTAATATTAACTTGTACACCGTAGGTTTCTTTTTGTAGAGTATAATTTGCTGTGATATTAACTTGTACACCGTAGGTTTCTTTTTGTAGAGTATAATTTGCTGTGATATTAACTTGTACACCGTAGGTTTCTTATTGTGGAGGACATTTTGCTGTGACAGTAACTTGTACTGGAACATTGTAGGTTTCCCTTTGTAGAGGACAACCTGCTATTTTACACTGTGCTCCACCAGGAATTTACACAGAGAGTGTTTAGAATGGACCTCACTACTCAGTTCAATGCATGCATGCTCTTCAGAGCAAACAAGGTAATTCCAGGTACCATAAGCTTTACATTCCACAGTGATTAAATCAATTCAGTTCATGGACTGCAACATTTTTGTGCAGTTCTCAATTTGTTTAAAAACCTCATAATGAATTTCATCTTTTATTATGCTTATATTGCTATCGGCTTTGCCAAAGAGGACTATTGGTTTATCCTTGGTCTGTCTGTCTGTCATTCTGCTTGAGGTTTTCTGGACTTTTCTCCACAATGGATTAAGATATTCAATTGAAATTTGATATGTGTCTTTGTCTTGGATAGTTACAGATCAGTTTGAGTTTCGTTACATTTTTACCTACTTTTGACTAAATTATCTACTGGTAGAGGACTTTGTATTGTCTGCAATATACTTGGAATGATTGTTTAAATTTGATTATGTTGATTATTTTATTTATCATTGGTATCTTGAACCTCGATATCTTGAATATCATGAATATGTCAAAGTGAGATGGAAGTCCCAACTATATTTTCTTTATGTATCTTGAAACTTTGGATATCTCGAAGTTTTTTCTTGACCCATCATATTCTAGATAATAAGGTTTTACTGTATTCAAATTTTGTAATACATCAGTGGTAGTGTATTTCTTTATACTCTAATGATTGTAGAAGACATAGTGATAAAAAAAATGCATTGTCTTAAAAAGCCTTTATTCATGACATTAGTCTAATGATTTCATTTGTTTATTCATGACATTAGTCTAATGATTTCATTTGTTCATTCATGACATTAGTCTAATGATTTCATTTGTTTATTCATGACATTAGTCTAATGATTTCATTTGTTTCTTCATGACATTAGTCTAATGATTTCATTTGTTCATTCATGACATTAGTCTAATGATTTCATTTGTTTCTTCATGACATTAGTCTAATGATTTCATTTGTTTATTCATGACACTAGTCGTATGATTTCATTTGTTTATTCATGACATTAGTCTAATGATTTCATTTGTTTATTCATGACATTTATTTAGTCTAATGATTTCATTTGTTTATTCATGACATTAGTGTTATGATTTCATTTGTTCATTCATGACATTAGTCTAATGATTTCATTTGTTTATTCATGACATTAGTCTTATGATTTCATTTGTTTATTCATGACATTAGTCTTATGATTTCATTTGTTCATTCATGACATTAGTCTAATGATTTCATTTGTTTATTCATGACATTAGTCTTATGATTTCATTTGTTTATTCATGACATTAGTCTAATGATTTCATTTGTTCATTCATGACATTAGTCTTATGATTTCATTTGTTTATTCATGACATTAGTCTTATGATTTCATTTGTTTCTTCATGACATTAGTCTTATGATTTCATTTGTTCATTCATGACACTAGTCGTATGATTTCATTTGTTTATTCATGACATTAGTCTAATGATTTCATTTCTTTATTCATGACATTAGTCTTATGATTTCATTTGTTTATTCATGACATTAGTGTTATGATTTCATTTGTTTATTCATGAGATTAGTCTTATGATTTCATTTGTTGATATTTCTATTTATCATGTAGATAATCATGTAAATAACTTGTACAGGTTAATTTTCATTTACTTACAGGTATACAGTCTGCCAAACCTGTCTAACATGATATTTAGAGGTGTGTTATTCTTTTAAACTTGAGTTTGCTGATATTGCATAAGATATGCACATTCTATATATATTTGCACTCAAATATACATGGTCTTTACATTTCCCATAACTTGTAAAATGTAGAACTTATTGTTGTGGGTCCAGTTGCACTGAAGTTGAATTTTACTGACAGTTGATGTCATGTTGACACGATATAAATGCATCAGTGAAAATCAAGTTAAATGTCAGTTGGATTCAGCAAATTATTAGGCAGCTTGGTTTAGGTGTATTTAGTAATTGATACTTGTATATGCCGTGAGATATTAGATTAAGATTTTTCAAGTTGCTGATACCATATGATTTATTGGTAGTAATTTGAGATGTCCGTATCTCAATCTGCTGAACTCAAAAGGCTCAGAAAGTAAATGGCTACCATATGCAGCATTCCTATGTTTATGCATTTTTTTTTTGTATTTCCAGCGGAGAGGGAAATGTGCAATGCTATTTGGATGGGACGTCCTGGGAACCATGATTTGGGAGGGAGCTACATCACGCCTGAGGCTAGCTTGTCCCTGAACACCCAGATCTCAGAGCTGGAGAAGCCTGGCTTTCAGTACTGTAGGATGTACAGTGAAGAGATGATTGATGTGGTCAGTAGCATCCGTCTGATATATATACTGTACACATAGACATTTTTGTGATGGTATAATTTGCAAATTCCATATACATGTACCAAACTGTTCATATGAGTATAGGTTATGTGGAATTCTGTATTCTTTGTCGGATTTACAAGATTCATCACTGTTATTATTTTCACTTTTTTCATTAAAAAAAATTTAGACTCAAACAAAATTCTACATCAAGAATCTGTTTTTGTGGGAATTAATTTTGTATTTAGTTTGTCATCTCAAAATTTGGCAAATAATTACACACACCATGCAGATATTTTCTTGTTTATAGTATATGTTATGCACAAGCAGTGAATTTGTGTATTTTACATAATATTTGTAATACTAAAGGACCTTCACACAACAATCAAAATAAAACAGAGCTAGTTTATGGAATTTCAATGTATTAAATGTAGCTACTGTAAACCTGCTTCATGTGCAAGAATTATTAATGAGATTTACAAAGATCCTCTTCAGCAATCACTTTGAAATCATTATTGTTGATGGAGGCTCCATGTTTGTGGATTTCGTGGATATCTTATACCATGAATTTACGTCTCCATGAACCAGTTACTTTATGCAAAAGCCTCTATAGTATAATGTATGTTTTCAAGATGACGTTTACCCTCGAAATTCCATCCCCACGAATTAGTAAATATTTGGCTACCCACGAACATTAGCCCCCAGGAACATTCATGATTTCACAGTATTTATTTGTTATTGTAAACAGTAATTATTTTTGTTTGCATAGTGTACATGTCATCATACAGTGTATATCAGTTGACTAATGAATATTTGTCATTGTGCACAAGTCAGAACAAGTCAGTATTAGTTTATATATGGTATGCATATGATAACTGACTATGTATGATACACATTACATATTACACATTGTAAACACTTCACCCATTGGTAATTCTGAAATTGGTCACATTTGTGTATACTTTTAGATGAAAGCTATTTTAGGGCATATAGAAGTCGCCAAACAGATTCTTTCAGCCCAGGAAGAATCTTTCAACAAAACTAAAAAATCGGGATTGGCAGCCATATTGGATGTGTCATCTTGGTTCCAAGATGATCACAGCATGGGAGATATGTCTCCCTCAGAGGTTAAGAAAGTTCACACCTACTTAGATACAGCTGCTGTCAATATATGCTACATATTTGAGGTAAGTGTAAATGCAGGTAATGAATTAATGAACATGTATTTACTAGAATAGTGTAGTTCTAGCTTTCATTCAGGAAATAAATTTCAATTTTGAAAATACATGAGGGTATGAACTGCGACTCTTCACACTAGCATACTTCATAGAACTACTACATAATACTTGTTTAGATAAGATAAACATTGCTAAAACACATTGCTAAAACAAATGCTTCTTGCGGCACTCAAACACTTCTTTTCCTACTTTCTCTAATTTCACCTGCTACCCTCTATATTTATTGAGAACCCTCATGTACATGTATATAATATTGCACTCGATGTCTTTGTGGCCTTTCAGGCCTTTGATTATCAAAATTTTTAGAAGTGCCAAATTTTGCTCTCATGGTTGGTAGGGTAGATATGGCAACTAGTGAAAAATGTGATGACTGACATTAGATGCAGCACTGCTTATATGGCCTCGATAATTTTTATCCAAGCTAATATCTAAGGACTGAACTCCCCTAAGCCAATTAATAAGCAATAATATATATGGTACTGCTTTGAATTTACCCAAGCAAGCTGTCATTTGAGTCATGATTTGAATACTCATCCATGCTGAAACTGATGTGAACTGCATTTACGGTAATCATCCCATGCAAGATCACATTAACACACTTGAAACTCTGATTCGAGTTGTGAAGAAACGTAGTGTTATAATATCATCAAGGTACAAATTCAAGTACGTACGTGTAAGAAAATTCTAATTTGTACGTAAATTACTGTACATGTAGAATGATTGTTATGAAATTCAAAGTCATAAAGCAATATATAATTTGGCAGACTAGTGTTTTAACAATAATTACCACCCATGTTGGAAAAGGAGACCTGAGTTGAAAAAATATTACCATTTGGATAAATGAAGCAAAATATAGTAGAAAAATGCATTTTGTGGGAAAAAAGATTTCCTGGATCTGGAATTCCAGATAACAAGACAAAGTAATGTGTTCTGCAGAAAAATGATTGGGATGTTGAGGTGTCTGGATATTTGAGGTGTCTGGATATCTGAGGTTCCACTGCATTATGTTATATTGAGGACTGTTTTGTCCTCTACATTCAGTGAAAATCCAAACTACAATATTACTGCATGTACATTTACATTCTTCAGAATTGACAAGATCAGAACTTTGGTATATTTGTAGATCGGGTCTCCTTCTTTTGTCACAAATCAAAGGTCTTCACCAACTCGATCCAATCAGCCATCATATTTGGAGCACTCAACTTCCGATAGAATCCCTCACTGTGAGAAGACGGAGGAGGGGGTTTTGTTGACACCTTTAGGAAGACATCAGGTCAGAAATTGATAGCAGTAAATGATGTAGTAGATATTGACTGTAAATCACATTTTACTCTCATGATTTGAACGCTCATCCACACTAAATCTGACATAATTAGAACACTCATCCACACTAAGCCTGACATAATTTGAATGCTCGTCCACACTAAATCTGATGTGATTTTGAATGCTCATCCACTCTAAATCCGACATGATTTGAATGTTCATCCACACTAAATCTGACATGATTTGAGCACTCATCCACACTAAGCCTGACATGATTTGAATGCTCATCCACACTAAGTCTGACATGATTTGAATGCTCATCCACACTAAATCTGATGTGATTTTGAATGCTCATCCACACTAAATCTGACATGATTTGAGCGCTCATCCACACTAAATCCGACATGATTTGAATATTCATCCACACTAAATCCGACATGATTTGAATGTTCATCCACACTAAATCCGACATGATTTGAATATTCATCCACACTAAATCTGACATGATTTGAGCACTCATCCACACTAAATCTGACATGATTTGAGCGCTCATCCACACTAAATCCGACATGATTTGAATATTCATCCACACTAAATCTGACATGATTTGAGCACTCATCCACACTAAATCTGACATGATTTGAGCGCTCATCCACACTGAATCTGACATGATTTGAATGCTCATCCACACAAATGAACCAAAATATGGTGGGAAAATTCATTTTGTGGGAAAAATGATTTCCCGGATCTGGAATTCCAGATAACAAGATGAAGTAACATTAAAAAATTGTGTTCCACAGATAAATCATCACAAAGCTGTTAAAAAAAACCCCAAAAAACAACAAAAAAAACCCACCAAGTTGAAACGTGGACATCAGTCTGAAATTTACTAAAATTTTGACTGCTTAAATAACAGAAAAATTTGAATCCAAGCCAGGTGTCTGGATATTTGAGATTTCTGGATCTGAGGTGTATGGATATCAGAGGTTCCACTGCATTATGTTATATTGAGGACTGTTTTGTCCTCTACATTTAGTGAAAATCCAAACTACAATATTACTGCATGTACATTTACATTCTTAAGAATTGACAAGATCAGAACTTTGGTATATTTGTAGATTGGGTCTCCTTCTTTTGTCACAAATCAAAGGTCTTCACCAACTCGATCCGATCAGTCATCGTTTCTCGAACACTCCTTGACTTCTGATAGAATTCCCGACTGTTTGGAGACAGAGGAGGGGTTTTTATTGACACCTCTAGGAAGACATCAGGTCAGAAATTGAAAGCAGTAAACGATATGGAAGATATTTACTGTAAATCACATTTTATTTGCAAGAAAATTTATTATGGGTAATTTTGCAGATCAGTTAGTCACAACAATTTAATTCTTGCAAATAAACTCTTCAATATAGAAGTCTTAAGCTATAAATAGTGATTTGTAAAAGTTATTTTCTATGATGCACCATTGCATTCTCACAAAAAATAGCCACACAAAATAAAAGTGCTTTACATTTCCGAGACCACAAAAGTCTTAATGGGCACCGATTTAGTGCTGCTCCATGCATCAACAAACTAATATAACAAGCCTTGTAGTACAAACTTTAGCAGTTAAGATATTCTGTAGATAGAGGTCAAATTTGCTGATGTTTAATGATTTTTTGAACATTAATATTTAACAATAAGTAACCGAAATATTATCTTGTGTTTGGTGTAGCACACACAAACTAGTTTTATTGATTTATCGTGTGTTTTTGTAATATACTACTAATCATATGGAGGTGTAATTAAACACGTGTTATCATGAATGTAAATACTGTGTTACTATAAACTTTGCACACATGGCTGGTCGTGTCACCTGAGCTGACCAGTGTTCCTGCCCGATGAAATGTTTTGTCTACAGTGTCATTGGTTTATGTTTGGCTATGAACACAATACCATATAATGAGTATTTTCTGCAGTTGAAAATTTTTGTGATTTGATCCCTAAATTATAACAAATTATATTCTGCATTTCCAGTTTCTGCAGTTGCAATATACATATATTTGTGATTGTAATTTGTGGATTGCTATTAAAGTGCTTTGAATTGTAAGAATGTATGAGAAGTGACAAATGCATGTAATATGGTAGGTATATTTTTAGCTGAAGAACAAAATGAGGAAGTTTGATGTTGTGTATCAGGGTGACCCAGATTTACAGCCAATCAGAAGTTTTGAAAATGCCACATTAGTTCGAGTGCTTCATTGTTTCTGCAACTTTATCAATACTCAGGTGGGTTGCAGGTTTATTTTGGCAAGGTGCAATATGTAGAATAATTTTTGTACAGGAGTTTTTTTTGTATGAAATTTCCAAGAATTACTTATTTGGTCATAAAATATTTATATATATATATAAAATGTGAAATTGTTCCACCAGACCTGGTTAGTATCTTGAATTGGGGTGTGACTAATGCTTTTAAACAGACAAAGAAAGGGTGATACATATCAGAAATCTTGATATTTCTCCAAGACAAGTGAAACAAAAAAAACCCCCAAAAGGTGTTTGATGCCCTGTATGACAGCAAAGTAATTTGGTACCCACACAAGGAATAATATGAAAGCCCTATCACTTATCATTCAAAAGTTATGACCTAGGTTAAAGATTTTCAAAAGTAGGTCATACTCTAACATAAAGGTCATAAGGTAAAAAAATATTTTGCTACTAAAAAAAAGTCTTGTTATAAGGAATACACATGTAAAATATGAAAGCCCTATCACCAGCCAATCAGAAGTTATAGCCTGGGTTAAACAGACTAACAGACAAACTATAAACTTTGTGCCCCCGAATCTTCAATTACTGAAATGTTATTTCGTAACAAAATCCAGAACTTAACAAAAACAGGCTTTTGTGATATCTAATGGTTTAGGGAGGTAATTGTTTTGGTGGGACACAAATGTCTACCATTAATTTTAGTGTTTAAAGTTTTCATGAACTCATATTTATTTATTTATTTATATAATGTATATGTATACTGATTGACTTAAATTTATTGATTTTTATTTTTGCAAAACTTTGGAAATCACCAAAATAGGCCAAAACCATATATCTGCCAAAGAAACCAGCTATTCAGTATAATCAGAATTCCGAAATTTTATTACTGTAAATATGAAAGCAAAAGATGAATGGCAGTTTTTGTGTTGTGTTGTTATTCTGTCTTAATTTCCTTGTCTGTCTTGAAGCCGAATATTTTCATCATGCCAAAAGGCAAGTAAAAGACACTTCAGACCCTTCATCTATTTCTTTTACAGTATGGTCAGGATATTCAGAACTTGTGTGACAGGAATGATCTAATAGGACGAATGGCACAGGTGTATTTTGCCCCACCTCTTCCACCAAACTGTAATTTAAATTCTCCGATATCAAGCACGAAGAAACAAATATTACAGCAACCCAGACTCAGTCTACGACCGCTGGCCAGCTACCGCACTCTCGTGTATCTTGGACTGTGTTACCTTTTTCTGACCTTGTGGTGGGGGATTGGACCAGTAGGATTTTTCTTCTGTGTGATTGGATTAGTGTTATTGTATGGATTTTTCTCTGCCATGATTTACAGATCCAGCATTAAAATGAACTGAAGTAAATTAATATGGTATCTATGCTAATCAGTTGTGAGAGGCTCTATATTGACACAAATCAATGATATGAATTAACTGTGGACATAATGAAAATATATGGTAAAATGTATGAATTGTGAAAAAATAAAATAATAACACTATTTTGATTTTTTATACTATTAAAAAGGTTTATTAAGAAATAAAGTACACGTTTTCGTGGATGTTGCAGAGTAACGTTGGAGATCTAGAAATGCTGTTTTGAAATATAAAAGCAGAGCTTTCACATAATATGGAAATTCAGCTATTATCACATATTTATGCTTTCATCTCGTGGATATCACTCATAGGATATTTTTTTCGTAATTCATAGCATGTATTCCTAAACCGCATAACGTAACGTAGCGCATGAAAACACCTTGTACAAAAATTAAGCGAAAATAATGTACCTCCAAATCAGATCATGCAGATAACCAGTCATAAAAACATCCAGTCCATTAACAATTACAGCGGTATCAACGAAAATCAACACAGGAGTATTTTCGGCATTCTCTCCAATTCCATGCACCAAATGAACCCGGGATACGCATCATTCCATTTGACACAAAATAATTCAATCACTAATACTGCTGTAAGAAACACAACCACATCTAACGCTGAAAGATTCACGACAGTCAATGTTACATACAAAATTTCCTGAATGTGATGTATGTGGTGGGATATTTGTCGTCAACATTCACACACGTGAAAACAGATCCCCCCAAAAAACAACAAAAAACCGCACGTCATCTATGACACCGATTCTGATGACTGACATTTTTCATAAATAATTGTATAATTTCAATGCAAAACGTACTAAAATATATTTCTTATCTCATATTAGATCGCTCTTTCATTAATTAAATATTGTGACAGTCAATATATATCTTCTTTTATATTTTCTGAACGAACCATTTGTAGCGGCATAAGTTGACGTTATGATTGTAGTTCGGCTTGAGGTAATCAAAGGAAAATTTCAAATTGTAAATTAAATAGTCGGTAAGGGTTAAATATGTGATAAAAAGAATCTCCTATGGTTTGTGGCTGGATCTAACTCACTGTGTGTTTTCTATCCCTCACCAAGGCTTGGGGATAGAAAACACACAACTCGTTGGATAATAATCATATCCAGCCACAAACCAAGGGAGATCCTATATTTATACAACATATCACATCAGACAGCATTTGACCTAGTGGATGATTGTACAGGCTAACTAGATTGTTATAATGAACAAATGCTGACTTTGGACGAAACTGTAGAGACCCCTGTAACATCAACTTCTTTGTCAGTATCCTGCCTCGATTTAAAAACTGATCATATGCAGAACAAGCTCTTGCGTATTGAATCAGTTGAGAGATATAAACCATATGCAGGTGATAATGGAATAGTGGTACACAGATAAGAGAAGTTGATGAAGGAGAAATTGAAATGATTCCATTTGTCATAAAGTAGAGTTATTAGTTTGCTGTCAGCATTTATTTTCAATTAAAATGTATAAGTACGAAGCAGATGTGGAAAGACTCTGTGGTGTCTTTTATTTCAATATATATCAAATTGACATATGAACGATAATAATCATTGTTAATAGATCTAAATGTTAAATTGAAGGCCACAGCAAGAGATTTTTTCATCTCGTGTAGAAGCTTATTATTAAATTCTGCTTCATAAGAATATAGAAACAGGTCGGCTAACAATGGAGCACAGTTCGTGCCCATGGGATTTCCAGCAGACTTTTAGAAGACCTGTTCATCAAAGGCTATGAAGATACAGTAATATCAATGAGGAACTCTAGTATCTTTTTAATATCAACTTTAGAGTACTTATGCTTGGGGTCAGAGTGGTATTTAACAAAATGATCTTTTGGATGACTGATCACTAGATATGAATATTTTACTTTACCATTTTTGTAGAAGAAGCAATTGTCTATGGTGTCAAAAAGTGTAGTCTAATTTATTATGAGGTATGGTCGTGTAAAGTGTTGTAAAGTTGTACATTTTAATGTTGATTTGAAAAAAGTTTATTAAAAGTTTAGGATTTTTTACAATCTACATTTGATTTATACCTTTTCTGGCATATGCTGTGGCATACTAGGTTTGAAGTTTCTCCTTCACAGCAGATCAGGTTTAATGTTACGATAATCAAACAATTGTTACTAGTAATTCGTAATAGAAGTGGCACTATTTATTCACAATAGGATTCTCCCATCTCTTACTGGGCGCGAAAGCAACAGGAAACAAAAAAGTACGAAAACTACCAAAGATAAAAACCTGACGAAAAGAATTCATCCACCACAGCTTTTGTGTTATTCGTGTACTTATTTTAAATCTTTATTTATAGTTATCCTTTCCAGGGCCTCTTCTTTCGTTTGTTATTTTTACCCCGTATGGCACCCCGTTTACCCATATCTAATATACCCGAGTTTTGGGCTACCATGTAACGTCCTTCATGCAGCACGGAATTCGTGTTCGATTGGTGTGCGAACAGTGTTCTACATTTCTGTTCAATTTATTCATTTAATTATATAGACACCGGGCTCTTTAAGGTGAGTAAATTTTCAATAGATATAACTTATGTTTCTATCTGATTCTTACGATTTTTTCGACTTCTTCCATTAAAGGGAAGGGCCACTACCGCAGCATTGTCTAACTGCGAGTTAAAAGAGGTGCACGAGGGGAGTTCTCGCGGTGTGTACAATTTAAAAAGTGATAAACACATAAACCGCTGATGTCTATGGTGTTGGTACTCGTCCTTAGATCCTGATATTGAAGGTATCCAAAAAGGTTGCTGAAATGGTATTTTCTGGTAACTGGTTCCAGATGGAATGAAGGATTCCTTGTACACAGTGGATCGGCAAAATGGTACTATGTACCAGGATTTGTGTCCCCGTATAGAAGCCCCAATGTTGCCGAGTTCGGCAATGGAATGGCAACCAAGGAATGGACTATCCAGTAGGTCATGATAGCTTTGGCTGTGGTTCGACTCTGACTAAGCTTTTTCCTGTTCCATTGATGTGACGCTACGCTACGATATTTTCCTTTGTATGAGAGGCCCCAGACAGTAGATGCATATTCTACCTGGGATCTTGTAGCACTTGTCCTTGATGGACAGTGTGACAGGTTTCTGCGTAAAAAAAAAGCAGCTGTGGTGTTGTTTGCGTTTTTACAGATACCGTCGATGTGGTGGTTTCATTACAGGTTGTTGAATATGTTGACCCCGAGGTATTTGGCTTTGGTTGTTATAGTCTGTTCCTTCCCATGGATGTGATAGGGGGCGTTGCAATGTTTCCACTTGGTGTTATACGGATAACCTCGCATTTGTTTGGGTTGAAATGCATCGGTCAGTCTGATTCCCAGTGCATCGCCCTCTCTATTCATTGTCCTGTACAGTAGACAGTCGTCTGCAAATAGTCAGGCTGATGAATTAACTTTACCGGATAGGTCATTGGCATAAATAACAGAGGACCATTCCTTGGGGGTACCCCGGATGTAACTAGTACAGTTGATGAGAAGTGGCCCTCCACCAATACACGCTGTGTGCGTCCAGATAAGAAGCTCCAGATCTATTCGAGCAGGTTTCCGCGAACTCCATAATCAGTTGAAGTTTGGTGAGCAACTTCTGATAGGGGACCTTGTTGAATGCTTTTGAGAAGCCCAGCAGCAATGCATCAGTGTGGGTGTTGTTTTCTATGTCCATGGCTAGGTGCTGGATGGTTGTAATGAGTAGGGAGGTACAGGATCCTTTTTCCTAAACCCACGCTGGTAGTCGGTTAGGATATGTTCACAAAAGTTCATAAGGTGGCTCTGTATGGTATGCCTCACCACCTTACAGCAGAGAGAGAACAAAGACACTGGTCTATAGTTTGAAGGCTTGCTCTTGTCACCCTTGTTGAATATGGGCGATACATCTCCATCCATTCCTCTGGTGTTTGACTTTGATCAATGGGTGCTTGGAAGATCTTAGTTAGAACTGGTTTCACCGGGCAAACCATCTGGATAACTCATCTGGACCAGTTGCCTTGTTTAAATTATGGCCAATAACGAGCTACAGTACCCCTCTTTCGGTCACAGTAATATCAGGTGCTGATAAGGGGGTACTTCTGCCTAGACATGGTGTGTCAGATGTATCCTCAGAGGTGAATACTGACGAGAACTGTTCATGTAGGAGGGAGGCTTTTGTCTGTGGTTCTCCTTGCAGGTTCCCATCTGAGCGAAGAGAAGGAATCCCAATATTGTTACATTTCTTACTCTGTATGAAAGAGGTTTTTGCTGTTGGGGTCCTCTTGCACGATATTAGATACATATGATTCATAGACTCTCTTGCGATCCCACTGAATTGACTTTTGCAGGTGCCCGTATCTCTGTCTGTCTTTGTCCTTTCCCGTTCGCCTGTGCTTTTTGTGTGTCCTGTGTTTTGGCCTAGAAAATCGGTTAATGGATCTGTGGCACCATGGCTGACTAAATCTGCTCGAGGTCCATTTATTTAGTACATGGTTCTTGATAGTGTTAAGGCAGATAGGGTCCATAAGCTATTGACTGGGATGTCAGATGTTATGGGTTTTTTTGGACAAAATCATCCAAGTCACAAGATCGATTGCTTTATTATTTCCAAAGAGGAGCTAAAAATAAATGGTATTCGAATGCATTCGCATCGTTACTACAGAACAACTCAAAGTCCATGCGTTTGAATAGATAAATTTAAGACGTCTATGAAATATCCAAACTTTTCAGCTGCTGATATCGATCTGAAATATCGGTATTGACTGACGGGGTGGAAAGACTTTTTTTTTTCAAAACATAACTGCACTAAACAGTTTTCAGTGCTATCAAGGAAACTTATGGGGAGGGGGGTTCACTTCTCAAGTCAATGCATTAAATTCAACAGATTATGTGATTGTCCGGTCGTGGCAGAAATGAAGAAAAAAAAATGAACGTACCTAAGCAGAGGAAGTAAGAAAAAGTTGGACGTGGGGTATTCTAAACGAATATCCGAGTTCATCACAAAGTTCACTTGTCACGGTATACAAAACTTATCAATTATGTCCACATCCTACATACAGTCTACGAGATTGTTTCTGTGTCCCCCGGATAAGCTACCTACTTTTTTATAGCAAAACATAGACCGCCACCATGTTCAATATGATCTTATAGCAATTTTGGTCTAAAAACAGATATAATTTTGTAAATTTCAAACAGGCCCATGAAATTTCAACAAGAGTCCCACAAGCCTTATCAATCACTTGAGTATTAGTTAATAGAATCACTAGCCCCAAGGGCTATTAAATCTAAAAAAAATCCTGTTCTGCATATTTAAGCTAAAGTATAATATTCAGCAACATTACAAGACTAGATGCTGTCATAAGACAGTAACCCACGCACGCAAGTGTTTGGTTTTAAGGATACTCTCCGTCGTATATGTGTAACTAGCAAAGAGACCACAATATGATTTGGCTACTGCGCAAGATGCAAGATGAGGTCTGGGAACCAGGTTTTTATAGAAAAACGTCATTTTTGCCTCCTATCCCCCATTTGGCCCCCAGGGTTGAAAATTCCGAAACCGATATTGCACATCTCTAGGACACCAATTTCCTTCCAAATTATGATTTAGCTATTGCGTAAAATGTAAGAATAGTTCTGGGAACCATGTTTGTTTTGTCGACAAAAACATCGTTTTTCAACCCCAATGTGGCCCCCAGGATGAAAATGAACATTCTGAAAACACATCTGCAGGACACTACCAGTCATTTTCCAAATTTAAGATGATTTGTCTGCTGCATAAATTCTAGAAGTTCTGATTTCTTTTAGAAAAAATGTCACTGGAAATTGTATATGGAGTTCAAGTGACAACCTTTAAGGTGGAGAACGTCATTTGACCCCTGGGACCAATTAGAAAATTTAAAAAAAAAAACCTTATCGCACATCTACATGATATTACTGTTCAGTTCCTGAAATATCATGTCACTACTCCTAAAAATGTAGATGGACTTCAAGTGAGAAGCTTCGTGATAGAAAACGCTAGCTGACCCTGGCTTCAATATGAAAATTCCAAAACTTTATTGCACATTTACAGGACAGTCCTAGAATATCATTTGGCTATTCTTAAAAATGTAGATGGAGTTCAAGTGACAATCTTTATGACAGGAAACGTAATTTTTATGCCACCGTCCGTATAAACTGGTTCACCGCTGGTTGGCGCTCGGTCAAAAGGGTACAAGTTTAACGTCGGTAGTGACACGGGACTTCCGTTTTTAATGTCATATCCAAAAGACCCGTAGATCACCGGACGAAATGGTTAGAGTGAACAACCCACAATTGATGTTCGAATTGGAAACATCAATTGTGGGTTGTCTGTACGCGGACTGAAAATTGCCATGTAGTTGAGGCATTTCCATATGAGCACTGATTCATTTTACAATAACCTTTTCAAGAATCTTTGAGACGAACGAGAGGTTTGACAGAGGGCGGTAATTTTTGAAAATTTCTTTGTCAAGTCCTGACTTCTTCAGTAATGGTCGAACGATTTCCTGCTTAAAGTGACTCCAACAGCGACTTGTTTATGATTGAAGTGATGGTTGGCAAGAAACTCAATACATTGTTTCAATAGATGCGTAGGAACTGGGTCCAGTTCACAAGATTTGGGTGCTGAGTTCATGAGGAGTTTTCGAATTTCCTCTGTGGTTGCAGGTGCGAATTCCGTAAGTTGTTGACCATCAAATGGAATATTCGAGCAAAATGGGTCTTTTCCGCCATTGTTCGAGGCAATAGATTTGCAAACTGATAAACGAATATTGCTTATTTTTGCATGATAATATTTAGCATGTTAAGTTTTCTGATAATTCCTTGCCCTCACAAGATGTAGGTAGAATGGGCTGGGACTTGTTAACCATGAGCTGATTCGTTAGACAGTAAAGCTTCTTAGAGTCTCTGCCACACTCAGATATTTCCTCAGAAAGGATGAAAGAAAGCGACTTTATTAAAAAGGGGAATATAAAGTCGAAAATATAGTGCTGTATCATTGGGGATGAAATATTTAACATCACTTTGCATGTACTCGTACAGAGAGAGAGAGAGAGAGAGAGAGAGAGAGAGAGCTTGAGCTTGAGAGCTTACAAGCATTCATTGAATTTCAACCATTTTAAAATTTTGGGTTGACAATATAGTGGAAACTTACAAGAGAGACATCGGTGCTAATATTTGAATCCATCATTATAATTTAGAAAAATATATATTGTTTTGGGTTTGGACATAAAAAATATTCAATTGTAGAATACTGAAAGTCTATCAAATTGCAGGAAACTTTAAGTATAACAATTCATTTCTTGATATGGAGATATAGAGGTACATGTACGTAGCATTGTTTTATAAGGTTAGAGGAGGGGGCAGCCGGAGTTCACTTCACACTTGCATTGAAATTCTTTTCAGACAAGAAAATTTGATTTGGGGTACTTCTGCCCAAGCCTCAAAATCCTAAATCATAGGAAGGGGGGGGGGGGGGGGGGGGGGGGGGGGGGGGGGCAAAGGTTGGTTCATTATACGTATACCTTTCTTCCGCACATCAACTACCATTTACAACTACTTTAAAAATGGAGGGGGGGGGGGGCAGCCAATCAATCGATTTTAAGTTTAATTATGAATTGTGCATGCAATAAATCCTATATATAAAACGCATTAAATTCTTCCATAATACAAGTCATGCACGTGCACATAGCATGCTTGCCTCGGACAGCTATTACCGGGAACCGGATATGTGCTTTTACAAAAATGTTTGATATTCTTTATTCTGATAAATAATAAACTCCATTTTCTCTACACCTACAATACGCCGTGATAGGCACGGGAGATGTGTGCTGCAGTCTGTATAATGGAATCACAACGTATTGTAACTGTCGAAATACATGTGGAGTTTGTTTCGCAGATTTATCAGAATAAAGATCAAAATTTTTTGTAAGTGTACAGATAAATAGCGAGGCAAGCATGCTTTGTACACGTGCATTACCTGTATTTTGCAAGAATTTAAAGCATTTTATGTATACACTGCTCTCTGTATATTCCATTCTATAAATATGTAGTTGGCAAATTAATTATCCGCGTTTAATTCATATTATTAACATGACAGAGTCTCTAATGATCAATTGTCGACTTTCGTTTTGTCGTCTTTTCGCCTCGAAAAAAAGACAAAGACAATTAAGGTCCCTAATTCGGGTTTGATTTGTCGTTTTTTTTCTTCGCCTATACTGTATTTTGTTGTCTTTTCGTTACTTCGGGGCGAAAAGTCGCTAATGATCGTTTTATCGTCTTTTCGCCTCTGTAAATGTCACAAATCAGCCACCATAACATTCAAAGGTCTTTAGTTCACTCCGCTCCCCATTTATGGGTCGAAAACACTTGACTTGCAAAGTTGGAGGATAAAGTAATTAAGAGTACTTAAAAATAATCCTTTTTCAGAAACGCATCTTCTTAAAATCATACAGTAAAGATAGATGTGAATAAATATTTGTTTGACATTTCGTGCTAATTGATCAGCCAGTAATATACCAATGATATTGTTGAATTTCTCACCATTTATTATCCAGAGTCGTTCAGAGTACACAGCGACCCATTGATACCAGCGATTTGAAGTTTTTACCATTGGTAAATCGGTGATGGTACTATTGGGTTTACTCGGAACGCACCCGATGTCGTGAATTCAAGCAAACCCTTTATTATACATGTCTATAGAATAAACGAATACTAGTATACACAGTTGTCATCAATCACCAAATCGTCATCAACATCGTTACTGATATAACTGGATTTGTTAACGATATATCATGTGTTTGTTTGTTTGACGTCCCATCGAGAATTTTTCCCTCATATTGAGACGTCACCAGCTGTAGGTGAAGTACCACAAATTTAGACCTATGCTTAGCGCTCAGGGCCGTAGCAGTGTGGGTTCTTTAACGTGCCAACGCCAACCGTGACACGGGACCTCCGTTTTTAAGGTCATATCCGAAAGACCCGTGATTCTCACTTCTAAATGCCGAGTGTTTGGCGAAGGAGCAATCAGTATCTATTTTTCTTCTTAGGTTTGACGCGGCCATGGCACGAGCGGGGCTCGAACTCACGGCCTCCCGGTTACGAGGCGAACGCTCTTACCACTGAGCTACCGCGACCAGTTACATCATGTGTAAGAAAAGGATTGCATAAGGTATATCTGTCACCTAATCCTTATGATTGAAAGCACTTCCATATGAAATAGTGTTTCTAAATTTATCTTGTTGAAAGACATATTTTATACATGCATGTATACAATTTAATATCTTTGTAAGGGTTTTTGTGGAGTTTAAGAATCCATTATACGAATGGCAACTCCATTCTGCTTATGTTTTAAAAAGGGAATAGCATATGTCATGGCAGATAGGGGTGTCACATGTAAATACACCCGGTTTCATTGGTCCTGACCATAACAGATATAATTAGGCAAATAATTACATAAAATTCTGTGAAATAGAATACTACAGTCACTGAAAGCTTCCATGTACTACACTATAGCATTTCTTCCTTAAAATGATTGATTGATTGTAAATTATTTAACGTCCCTCTGGAGAAGTTTTCACTCACATGGAGACGACACCATTGCCGGTGAAGGGGTGCAAAATATTGGCCTATGCTCGGCATTTAAGGCCTTTGAGTAGGGAAGGATCTTTAACGTGCCACACCTGCTGCGACACGGGGCCTCGGATTTTGCGGTCTCATCCGAAGGCCCGCCCCATTTATTCGCCTTTTGCAACAAGCAAGGGGTACTGAGAGGATCTATTCTAACAACCCGGATCCTCACGGAATTCTTCCTGAAAAGGAACTTAAGGAACACATTTACTTATGTATCAGATCCTGAGCTTGTTCAGTCCAGTGATGACGAGGAATCAGTCTGGTGTTGATGAAGATGTGTAGGATGACTTTAAAGGGTTGTGTACAGAGTAACAGTCTGTGGAAGGGATGCACATTGTCGAACTTGACAAAAAGTACCAGGTTGTTTGGCGGTTGCTAATTTAGGAAAGATAACTCTTCACCTGGAATTTCTGAACCAATATTTTTTATTATACATGGCAGTATAGAAATTTTTTTTTTTTTTCCAACTTGACCTTTAATATACATGTGCATTTTCTCTTTACATAACTTAGTACAGATTCAACCGCCAGTTTTCAAGAAAATTAAGTTTGATGACAATGATTTATTTGCACAAGCACAATAATAATGATTGGCAAAGGCACATAGTTTGGATTACATCATACGCATGTTAATACAAAAAGTAATATGCATAATGAAATCATTGATTAGAATGTAATGAATATGGCACAAAACAACATATTATATTGCACTGCATACAAGGTGTACGTGAAATAAAGGGGCAGCACACACAAGAATAGTGACGGATTGATTGATTGAGTATCTATTGTTTAACTCCCGCTCGAACATTTTTCACTAATAGGGAGACGTCACCATTGCCGGTGAGGGGCTGTAAAATTTAGGCCTATGCTCGACGCTCATATTGTTTTAATACGTGGTAAACAGGAATATCTGAAAAAACTGGAGTAAGCAATTCAAAATTATCAAAATTCAATTTTCTTTTAAATATTAATAGAAAATTGTGAAAAATGAACGATAAATAATTGTGATCTGGGGTTATTACAGATGATAAATATAACAGGAATTGGTACAGAAAAAATCACCGGGCATGTCATTTCAAATATATTGAAGGTGTTTTAGGTCAAAGTATTTTGACCGCATTGGGGATCACTTAATTGGAGATTCTTTTTCTGCTGTAGAGAGGGCAGCTGGGAATCTTACGCTCCTTGGATAACACTAGTGGGCACATTATTGGACGTGTTGACTAGTGTCATGAATTTCAATATAATACAAAATGCTATATGATCTGAATGTTTGACCAGCTGCTGTGATTTCCTGACATTAAGATGATAAAAAATTCTCTCTACCTCTCTCTCATGAAGAGGTACATATCTATTATTATTTTTTTTTTTCATTCTTCCTGAAATAGAAACACAAGAAACGTTTTGATGACGGTCTTCATGAACGCCGTTAAAATTTTGCATTGCTCATAATTTCGAAAATTAAGCAGAGCAGTCTCAAAACATTTATCATACTTTTCTGATGCTCTAACCACTCGGCCACAGAGGCCCCCTGAATGTGATTAGAAACCACAGTGACAAAAAACACCAGGCAAGTTTTTTTTAAGAGCAATTGGATAATCTTGAAATAACACTTTCCACACTGTCAAATTTCCACAATAGGCAAGTTTTCACAAGAGCAATTGTTAACATTTTCAACATTCGACAAAATTATGCACATTAAACTCTAGGCAAAATGTTGTATAATGATAACAATTTTCTACGTCGGGCAAGCCAAATTTTAGAATGTTGAAAATAGTCTAGGCAATAATCAACATCATGCGTAACATATACACTTTAAAAACAACCATATCTTGGAATACATTAAAACATCAATAGTAAATGTTTACAGGAGAAAAAACTATATAAATATAAATATGTTCCACATATTGAAGTTATTTAGATAACATTTTGATAACAGTGAAATGAACACTAGTTTTGCGAACACTTATACATGTATAATACACATGAACCATACAAAACTGATTATTTATAGTTCTAAATTGATATAAACATCTACAAAAGAGAAATAAAAGAACAGCCCGTTGATTGGTTGTTTGATTTTCGTCCCGTTGAGAATTTTTCTCACAAATTCAGATGTCTCTAGTTTTAGGTGAAATTTACAAATTTAGACCTATGATTAACGCTTACAGCCGTGGAAATGAGGGTTCCTTAATGTGATATCGTCTACCGCAACATAGGAGGTTTGTTTTAAAGACCCGTGTTTCTCACTTCTAAATGCCGAGCGTTTGGAGAAGGAGAAATCATTACCTATGTTTACGTCTTGAGTTGGACATGGCACGGGTGGGACTAGAACTCACGACCTCCCAGTTACGTATAGAGTGCCGGTAGCAACATTACTACGGTAATTACAAACAGAAGCATGAAAATCTAGTAAGATAAATATCACTTATTTTATCTTGCACCCTACTCAAAAGTTATGGATCCGCCGATAATTAATTATACGTTGATCCTTTAGTAGACGAATTCTATTGCACAATCCGATAAAGGGTATGGTCTCAAGACTATTCTTATAGCATCGCACGACACACGTCGGTCTCTGTTACATTACCATTAGGTTTCTTCTCATAATTCTCCTCTGTCAAAAGAATGTACATTGTTAAAGTTAGCATACATGTATATTCATGCACATATTTTCAACATAACTAAATTTTATTCTTCTCCTTACAAACAAATGTATAATAATAATAATAATATATGCATTTATATAGCGCCCTATATAAAAATAAATTTACCCTAAGGCGCTGAACATGATAAAAATTATATCACATGACCACATTAACAAAAAGCCTGTGATACAGTAAACATGGTAAGGATTAAAACGCTTCAATTCAAATTACACAATTATACAGACACTAGAATACAAATGAAAGTAATATTAACAACAAAAGATTCAGAAGGACACCAAGATGACTGAAGGTTACAAATACATGAAATAAAATTGATATACGTCTAGGTAAAATGATTAAACACTGTATGCTAATTTAAAAAGATACGTTTTTAAGTCCCGTTTGAATGTAAAAATTGATTTCTGGAATCGCAGCGAGTCTGGTAGATTGTTCCAGAGTGTCGCTGCTGCGTGGTCAAACCGACGAATTCCGTATGTCTCAGTGCGCACACGAGGTTTCGTAAGTAGCATTGACTTCTCAGAGCGCAATGCTCGTGACGGCGCATAAATCGTCACCAGTTCCTTCAAGTAAGATGGCGATGTATTCTGTAGTGACTTGAAGGTGTAGAGAAGGATCTTGTAGTATGTACGAAATTTAATCGGTAACCAATGAAGAGATATTAATACTTCAGTGATGTGTTCGTACTTCTTGGTTCGAGTTATGATTCTTGCTGCTGTATTCTGAATTTTTTGGAGTTTTGATACGTTGGTTTCAGGAATTCCGTAAAGGAGTGCATTTCCGTAATCAAGTCTTGATATTACTAAAGCAATCACCAAGGTTTTACAAGCTTCTTCAGTTAAGAATGGGCGAATGCGGCTAATATTTACGCTGTGATAAGATTGAAATATCACCCGCTGTGAAGTGTAGTATTGTTACCCGTTGCTAGATACTAACACCACGGAGCGCGTGCTTTCTAATCTCAGTGTGAAACATTATGCTTTATTTTTCAACTGTTTTTTGGCCAATCGGAATCGATTATTTCACATGAAAGAATACAATATATATATATATATATATATATATATATATATATATATATATTAACGTCAAGCGCCTGTGCATTTATGTTTCAGAATGAAAGGAATTAAGAAACGTCTTGAATGGTTTACTAATAGACCTTCGCTTAAATGTGATACTGTTAAAAGTCAAAAATGGAGAGAAAAAAAAATCGTTCTTGGAAAGCTTTAAACCATATTCTATAATGTATGCTATTCTTTTGTTAAATCTTATGTCTGTCAATACTATTTTATTACATGGACACAATATATTTGTTTTATTACACCACATATTTACAAAATAATGTAACTGAAACTCCAGATTTGTCACCAAAAATGGCTTCAGTATTTTGACTAACATTCGGACAGCATTTATAGTGCATTGCATGTTCTGAATACAACAAGAGGCCCAAGGACCACAACTACCACCTGAGTCAACCTGGTCCTGCTTATTTTCAAACTATTTTAAAAACATTTTCTACTTTCTTTATTCCCACAAAAAACTGAACCTATGTTTTGACCTCACCTAGGTGAAATGGGGTTATAACTTCACCCAACTTGAATCCACACAACACTGGAAAGTCCTACACTAGCATTCCCCGATATTTATGTTATATCATGTAAAACCTAGTCCCATTCTACATCCATTGTCCATATTGGTTGGTTGAATATCGTTTGACGTTCCTCCTATGAAATTTAGGCCTATGCTCAGCGCTTACGGCCTTTGATCAGGGAACAATTTTGACTGTGCCACACCTGCTGTGCCACGGGGCCTTGAATTTTGCGGTCTCGTCCGAAGGACCATTCCATTTAGTCGCTTCTTACGACAAACAAGGGGTACAGAACACCTATTCCAACCTGGATCCCCACGGAACACTGTATGTCATCAACACTCCATAGACTGGATTATGTTTGTTTGTTTGTTTGTTTATAGCCGCCTGAGCAATTTTTCAGCTATCCGGCGGCTGTCACCATTACCGGTGACAGGGCTGCAAATTTAGGCCTATGCTCGGCACTCAGGGCCTTTGAGCAGGGAGGGATCTTTATCGTGCCACACCTACTGCGACACGGGACCTCGGTTTATACGGTCTCATCCGAAAGACCGGCACCCACGTCCCACAGTGGGATTCGAACCCCCGACTCAAGGATCATCAGATCTTCGAGCCCGACGCTCTAACCACTGCGCCACGCGGGCGGCGACTGGATTATGAGAAAGCACAACATCCGGCATTATAAGAGTCGTAAGATAGGACGCTTTTTCTTTAAAGACTTGGCTATGATATTACCAACAAGAATATTTAGAGTAAAACCAACAGACTCCATGAATATACAGGACACATTGGTTAAAAGATCAACACCAAGAAAACAGAGGTTATAACTATAGACAACCCACCACCAGTCATAATAAACAACCATGTACCAACACCTTTACATATCTGGAGAGTACTGACAAATGCTGGTGAAGCGGAAATCGACACCAACATTTATGAACTTGCAAGAGCTATGAAGATCCAGCCAATACACCACCAAATCAAAACTGAAACTGTACACCACCAAATCAAAACTGAAACTGTACACCAGCTGCATCTTATCAATCCTTTTATAGAGATCAATGCTGAGAAATGATAGAGAACGACTTAAACATCATATCAAGTCCCTGTATAATAAGGGTCCTTAAGCCAAAATACCAAAGAGTTCCGATAGTCTATTTCATGATAGTTTGTACTATGTCTGGAGATATATTTGTTGTTGTTTGTTTGTTTATAGCCGCCTGAGCAATGTTTCAGCTATCCGGCGGCTGTCACCATTACCGGTGACAGGGCTGCAAATTTAGGCCTATGCTCGGCACTCAGGGCCTTTGAGCAGGGAGGGATCTTTATCGTGCCACACCTACTGCGACACGGGACCTCGGTTTATACGGTCTCATCCGAAAGACCGGCACCCACGTCCCACAGTGGGATTCGAACCCCCGACTCAAGGATCATCAGATCTTTGAGCCCGACGCTCTAACCACTGCGCCACGCGGGCGGCTCTCTGAAGATATAGAACTTTCTGAATGACAATTATTTTACACAAAACACTTAAGCATAAAAATTAAAACCAATAAAACGAAATTTGTGTAATTTTTAAGCAATCTATATGAAAGCGTCTTAATAGAACGTACAAATTATCAAGAAATTAACTATGGAAACTCTTCAGTGTTGAGAAAGTATAAAATCTAAAGGTACCGGCTTAAAGAATAACCAACTTTATTTACTGTGGAATTTACACTATGTAAAGGTAAGAAATGCAAGTTTCATTGTGATAGGGAATTAATGGGATGTCTATGGCGAAAAATTGAAGCGAGAGAGATAAATTCAGTTTAATCCATTCTAATAGTAACAAGCGCCTGAAGGTCGAAAGAGCGTAAATCAACAAATTACAAGAGATATCCGATATATTCATTTCTTTTAAACTTATGTCACAGTACTGTAGTAATAAAATACACAGCTTTACGCAGATTAGACCATAGATATGGAAATCTGAAGTGAACACGTGACTTGTCATTTGACTTGCTATATAAAACATAAAGGGAACCAACTTTGATTCACCAGATGCGCATTTCGACAAATAATGTCTCTTCAGTGATGCTCAAGTTAAAAATGTTGGAAATCCGAAATAAGAACTTGGAAAAGCTGAAAGAACCAAAAACTGTCAAATACAAAAGCCAAATCCGGGTAAGGATCAGAACTATGCATGAGGGAGATAATCCTTAATTTTGAAATGAATTTCTTAATTTTATCACAGCAATTTTTTATCCGTATTTCATGCTAATAACGATGTACTTTGCAACTGGGCTGGTGAAACCCTCGGGGACTAACAGTCCACCAGCAAAGCATCGGCCCAGCGGTTATAATATAAAACATAAAGGGAACCAATTTGATGCACCAGATGCGCATTTCGACAAATAATGTCTCTTCAGTCAAAAATGTTGGAAATCCGACATAAGAACAAACTTGGAAAAGCTGAAAGAAACAAAAACTGTCAAATACAAAAGCTAAATCCGGGTAAGGATCAGAATTATGCATGAGGGAGATAATCTATCTAATCTATCTAATGATATGCATTCGATATGGCACAGTGATAGCTGCTTGTAAATACCGATTTAGAACCCAAATAATCCAGGTTAACAAAGCTGAAATAATGTATGCCATGTCGTACGGCCTCTAAAATACATGCTGGTGCTATTATTGCAAGGTGAAGAAAATTTATCGAAATTCAGACCACACAAAGTTTTGCTAATGTCAGGAAAATTGTCAAACAGTCTCTCTTCCCTCATAATGCATTTAAAATCTCCCTTTGTGCTTCTTTTAATACAAGTAATTGAAATTCATTCAACCTCAATTTTCATTTATTATTATTATTTATTATTTTCTATCAACGATATTTTTACAATCTGAATACGCTTTAGTAAAACTATTTCTGATTGGTCCTTGATTCGTTGTCAAGCTGCTATTATTGGTCGAGTATTTATGGAATTATTCATGAGACTGGGGTCAATAACATGACCTCAAATGGAATGCTGTCAGATCTTTTTTCCAATGTAAAGATCTGATTTTAATTAGATTGTAAATAAAGGTAGTGATTGAATTTAGAAGTGAAAATCACAGGTCTTTCGGAAATGACCTTAAAAACGGACGCCCCATGTTGCGGCAGGCGTTGGCACGTTAAAGAACCCTCACTGCTTCGGCCCTGAGCGCTAAGCAGAGGTTTAAATTGTGGTACTTCACGTACAGCTGGTGACGTCTCAGTGTGAGTGAAAAATTCTCGACGGGACGTAAAACAATCAATCAAACTTATGTTAATGTCAATTATCGTGATGCAGATTCAAGTTTCCTAAAAACTACCCCCCCCCATTTTTTTTAATGGTAACGTTTAAAAACTTAAAAATAATCAAGCTTCTCAATCAGCATATTTATTTCATATAGAGAGGCAACATGTTACACATGCATATGAGGGAAGAGTGGGCTCGACCCCACCCCCACCCCCCTTAAAATAAAAAAATGTTTGCCTGTTCTTTAACAAGTCCAGTCGTAGAATACTATATTTTATTCCCGAAAATAGATCAGAAAATTGCATGTGGCGACCCCCTCCCACCACCACCGGAAAAGATCCTAAATGCTCTTATCTATACATATCTGCACTCGCTTTAAAGGTAGTACCGTCAACATTTTAGTAATAAATGGTAGTGGAAAGGATAAATTGAACCGTACACTGAAGGATCACACGAATGAATTCTCTGCCCCATCCCAAAAGATTTTTTAGGCTTCAAGTAGAACTATTCCCTTTACGTTATTTATACTTTGCTGGGTTTTTTTCGGTTGTCTAAAATGAGAAAGGGTCAAATCGAACTGAAGCATTGACGAAATCTCTAGCATTCGACCTCGCATAGGGTCTATACCTATCACCAAACACGGATATTATAGCATTGAACGTAAAATATACCAAAATGCAATGTAGTCCTTCTTATATAATACATTATCTGCACCTTAATCCAATATATTTTAAAATTATAACCCATATATTTGCATGTAAGACTTTGGTCCCCTTCTGTGGCCCCACCCTACCCCCTTCGGCCATGATTTGAACAAAACTGAATCTACACAATGTCAGAAAGCTGCCATGTAAACTTGGACTTTTCTGCCTTCTTGAGAAGAATATTATATATATGTTTTTCAACATTTTGGCAAGTAAAAATTGGATTCCCAATTGTGGCCTCATCCTACCCATGACTTTATCAAAATTGAATCTATATTAGGAAGCTTCCATGTAAATTTGAAGATTTTTAAATGATCCCACCCTATTTTTGCATTTTTGTGATCATTTTTTGAAGGGAGCATGACCCTTCTTTTAAGCAAACTTGATTCCCACCGAGTTTGATTGAAATTGGCCCCATGGTTCTGGAGAAGATTTAAACAAAAAATCCATATATTTCTGCATTTTAAACTTTGATCCCCTATTGTGACCTCATCCTATCCCCGGGGACCATCATTTTAACAAATTCGAATCTGAGCTATGTCTGAAAGCTTCCATACTTCCATATAAATTTGAACTTTAATGGCCCAGTGGTTCTTGAGAAGATTCTTAAATGACCCCACCCTATTTTTGTGATTATCTCCCCTTTGAAAGGGCATGACCCTATATTTGAACAAACTTGAATTCCAAGGATGATTTGTACCAAATTTAATTGAATTTAGCCCTGTGGTTCTGGCGATAATGATTATTTCCCCCTTGGAAAAGGATGTTGCTCTTCATTTAAACAAATTTGAATCCCCTTCACCTAATAATGCTTTCCGCAAAATCTGGTTGAAATTGGTCCCGTGTGGTTCTGGAGAAGTCGAAAATATGAAGAGTTTACAGACAGACGACGAACAATGGGCGATCAGAAAAGCTCACCTGAGCTTTCAGCCCAGGTGAGCTAAAAACAGTTTCAAGTACCTTAATATGGTTATATATATTATCCCTATATAACACTTTATTTCGGATCAATTCCTTATCTGAAGTTACATATCACTTTGTTCTTTGTGTACAAATTCCGCGTTCTTAGCACGTTTCACTTACGGTTATTCGTGGTCCGTTGCGCTCAATTTGCCCAGCCCTTTGTTACTAAATTATATATTAGATTATAAGACATAAACCGCAAGTTAACGGCTAATACTGTCATATGTTATCTAGTATAGATTGCTGGAGGTACAAAAATAAAATCGAATATCACTTTCCATCAGTAGATATAAAAGAGAAAAGTTAGAAACTGATTTCTCACAAACTTCTGATTATAAAACGGTTGTGTATATTGAATATCCCCTTACAACATTCAAAATTCAGTTTAACCTTTCGTCTTCACTTTTTGCATTAATGTGACGATTCTTACCTCGTGATCTTTCTACTGTACCGCGTCTCACTGTCAAAATATCAGAAAACAGATTAAGGTTTTGTATCAAAGAACGTAATCACAGAATGTATGTTAAGTCTTATTTAACACATTATCACGGTAGCGAATCAAGCGATTTTGACACAATCAGTTACATGGTAAATGGCTACTAAAGTTAACACAAGATAACAAGCTATTAATCTCTCTCTCTCTCTGATCTGGATTATTATCCAACGAGTTGCGTGTTTCTATCCCCGAGCCTTGGCGAGGGGATAGGAAACACACAACTAGTCGGATAATAATTAGATCTAGTCACAAACCATGGGGGTGGGGTCTTTTTATCACATATCTTATCTTTACCGACTATTTAATTTACATTCCAAATTTCCCTTTGACTACCTCAAGCCGAACTACAAACGTAACGCCAACATTACGCCGCTACAAATAATTCGTTCAGAAAATATAATTAAAGATAAATGTTGACCGTCACAATATTTAATTAATGAAAGAGCGATCTAACATGATATAAGAATTACATTTTAGAACGTTTTGCATTGAAATTATATGATTATTTATGAAAAATGTCAATCACCAGAATCGGTGTCAGAGATGACGTGCGGTCTCTTTCTTTTGATCTGTTTTCACGTGTGTGAATGTTGACGACAAATATCCCACCACATACATCGCCATTCAGGAAATTTTGTATGTAACATTGTCTGTCGTGAATCTTTCAGCGTTAGATGTTAGATACAGCAGTATTGGTGATCGAATTATTTTGTGTCAAATGGAATGATGCGTATCACGGGTTCATTTTGTGCGTGGAATTGGAGAGAATGCCGAAAATACTCCTGTGTTGATTTTCATTGATGCTGCTGTAATTGTTCATGGACTGGATGTTTTTATGACCGGTTATCTGCATGATCTGATTTGGAGGTACATTATTTTCGCTTAATTTTTGTACAAGGTGCTTTCGTGCGCTACATTACGTCACGCGGTGTAGGAATACATACTATCCTATGAGTGATATCAATGGGATAAAGGCATATATATTTACTTTAGCAGCCATTTTCCGTGTAATTGATCATGTCAAAGTCACGTGATTCGCCACCGTGGATATCTCTAACACACACACACATGTATATATATATATATATATATATATATATATATATATATATATATAGTTAATTTTCGTAAGCTTCAAACGGATACAATTAGAATTAATCTTGCCGTCAGCAATTTTATTTCCCAATACCTTTATTAGTGAAGAAATTGAAGAGTTTGTCATTCCTCAA